>CAMOHE010037806.1:0-19913 GCA_946598075.1 Artocarpus hirsutus | reverse complement strand
TATGGCCATACATTTTACTTCAGTTTAACTTATCGAGGGGCCCATAGATATCTTTCTCATGATAAATGAGGGACAAATTCCTTCTTAATCATTCACATTCCTCACATGATTCACTTTATATCCAATGACAATCTATTTCATCATCCTGTTAAAGATAATATTAGATTGTGTCAAAATATAGAACTTGTCATGTAGGAAACCATGATGATTTCAGGTCAGAGGACTAGGATAATACTATTATGATGAGAATCACTTATGACAATTACCCATGTAGTATTCTCATAGCGGGTCAATCTAATACATCATTTCTCAAATATGTATCTATGAGTTGACTTAGTATCTCATATGCATGATTAGCAAAACATAATCATCAGTCAAACTTTACACTAGTCTTCATTCATTATTATCCCAATAATAATGATTGACTAGGGGTAATTAAGAATATAATTCAATTTTCACCTAAGAGTTTTACTATCAAGTCACATACTTGATGACCTCAGGCAGAATTTACTATTCATAAAATAATAATAATAATAATGAAAATGCCTCTTTATTAATAAAATGCAAATGTAATGAAGTCAATATGTGGTCATTACATAATTGGCCTAGGGCTCATCACTAACAGTTACGTCATGTACCAATAATCATTTGTGGAAGGGAATTGTATATTGACTTGATAATAATCGATATAAAAGATTACGATGTCATCCTAAGAATGGATTTCCTAGGGAAATACACGGCCAAGATTAACTGTCGACACCGCAAGGTTACGTTTCGACCTTCCGAAAGTGAAAAGTTTGTGTATTTTGAGATGACTCCTAAAGCTCCTAAGGCGATGATTTCAGTATTAAAGGCAAGGAAAATGCTGGAAAGCGAATGCACCGGTTATCTGGTGAATTTGATAAGGAAAGATCAAGAAGCTCAGTTAGGACCAGAGAATGTTCCCATAGTAAAGGAATTCATTGATGTGTTTCTCGACGAGTTGCCAGGCTTTCCACCGAAACGGGAGATTTCATTTGAGATCGAATTGATGCCTGGCATGGCCTCGATTTCAAAGGCGCCATATCGATTGGCTCTAGGAGAACTCAAGGAACTTCAGGTGCAACTAAAGGAATTATTGGATAAGAGATTCATCCAACCAAGTCATTCCCCATGGGGGGCACCTGTTCTATTTGTTAAGAAGAAGGACAGAACGTTACAAATGTGTATTGATTACCAGAAACTGAACAAAGTCACGATTAAGAACAAGTATCTACTTCCAAGGATCGATGATTTGTTTGATCAACTGAAAGAAGCGTCAGCATTCTCAAAGATTGATTTGCGCTCAGGATATCATCAACTTCTAGTTAAAGAAGAAGATATACAGAAGACGAAGACAGCGTTTCAAACATGTCATGGGCATTACGAGTTCTACGTCATGCCATTTGGATTGACCAACGCCCCAGCAGCCTTCATGGATCTTATGAATTGAATTTTTAAGGAATACCTTAATAAGTTCGTCATAGTTTTTATCGACGATATTCTCATATATTCAAGAACACTAGAGGAACATGAAGAGCACTTAAGGATTGCATTGAAATTATTAAGTAAGCATTAATTGTATGCCAAGTTCTCAAAATGTGAGTTTTGGTTGGAGAAGGTTCATTTCTTAGGACACATGGTGACACGAGAAAAAGTATCTATCGGTCCTTCCAAAGTGGAAGCAGTGAATAAGTGGCCTACATCGAAAAACATAACCGAAATAAGAAGTTTCCTCGGTTTAGCAGGCTACTATCGATGTTTTGTAGAAGGATTTTCCCGACTTGCAGCACCACTACTACACTTACACAGAAAGCAGCAAAGTATGAATGGACTAAGAAGTGTGAAGAAAGTTTCAAAGAGTTAAAAAGGCGACTTAAAAGTGCACTAGTGCCGACAATACCTGATCTAGACCTAGGAAATTTTATGATCTACAGCGACGCATCGAAAACGGGACTGGGAGCTGTATTGATGCAAAATGGAAAGGTGATTGCATGCGCATCTCACCAACTAAAGGATCATGAAAGGAATTATCCGACGCATGACTTAGAGTTAGCGGTGGTTGGATTTTGCATTGAAGATATGATGTCACAACCTATATGGAGTTAAGTGTGAAATTTATACAGACCATCAGAGTTTGAAGTATATCTTCACATAGAAGGAACTCAACATGAGACAGCGAATATGGCTAGAGTTAGTTAAAGACTACGATTATGAAATTCTGTATCACCCAGGAAAGGCTAACCGAGTAGCCAATGCCTTTAGTCATAGAACAATGTCCTCGCTTGCGATGATGTAATTAATGCCAAAACCTCTTCAGAAGGACTTAATGGAAGCTCCTATAGAGCTAGTCACAGGAAGATTAGCTAATTTGTCCTTTTGACCGCTATCTTGGAGAACTTAAAGGAGCGATAAGAAGCAGATCCGTCGCTACTCAAAGCCAGGAATGAGGTTCTTGAGAACAAGGAAACATAATTTAGCATCTTAGAAGATGGTATCCTCTGTTATAAGGGTAGGATATGCTTTCCCAATGACGAAGGATTAAAGAAGCAGGTACTGGAAGAAGCTCATGAAGCACTATACGTGGCTCATCTAGGAGCTACTAAGATGTACCAAGATCTAAAAGAGCACTATTGGTGGCATGGAATGAAGACTGATGTCGCACAGTTTGTCGCCAAATGCCTTATATGCCAAAAAGTGAAAGCTGAGCACCAACGGTCGGCAGGTGAACTACAAAAAATTGAAATTCCCGAATGGAAATGGGACCAGATAGCTATGGATCAGGTAACCAGGCTACGTAGAACTATGGGTGGACACGACGCTATATGGGTAATCATTGATAGATTGATGAAATTAGCTCACTTCTTACCCATCAAACTCAGCAGTTCTATGGAAAGACTAGTTGAACTATATGTAGCCTAGATAGTTAGACACCTTATAGTCCCGAAATCTATCATTTTTGATCAAGATGGTTGGTTTACTTCAAGTTCTGGAGGAGTGTTCACCAAGCAATGGGAACAAAGTTGACCTTTAGTACAGCTTTTCACCCTCAAACGGATGGTCAATCTGAAAAGACCATTCAAACTCTAGAAGACATGTTGAGTGCTTGTGTGTTAGATTTCAAAGGAGCATGGGACAAAAAGCTTTCGTTGATCGAATTAGCTTACAATAACATTTATCAAGCTTCCATAGGAATGGCTCCTTATGAAGCACTTTACGAAAGAAAATGCAAATCGCCACTACATTGGTATGAAATCGGAGAAAAGACATTATTGACTATAGATTTCATACAAAGGACGATGGAGGATGTGAAACTAATTTGTCAACGAATGAAAACTGCCTTTAGTCATCAGAAGAGTTACGCAGATCAACGATGAAGACCCCTGGAATTCCAAGTAGGGGATTTGGTCTTCTTAAAGGTGACACCAATGAAGGGAGTGATTAGGTTTGGAAAGAAAGGAAAGCTTGGCCCAAGATACATTGGACCATTTGAAATCTTAGAATGGGTAGGCAATGTTGCTTGTAAGTTGGCCTTACCTTCTGATCTAGCAACGGTACACAACGTACTCCATGTGTCCATGTTAAAGAAGTATGTACCAGATCCTTCACATGTTCTACAGCCTGAGGAAATTGATGTACAGGAGAAAATGCATTATGAAGAGAAGTTGGTTCAAATATTAGTACGAGAAGAAAAAGAACTAAGGAACAAGAATATACCTCTCGTCAAAGTTTTATGGTGCAACCAGCAAATGGAAAAGGCAACGTGGGAACGAGAGAATGAAATGAAGAAAGGCTACCCCGAATTGTTTTAATTTTCGAGGATAAAAATTCTTAAGGGGTGTAGATTGTAATGACCAGGAAAAACTCATTAATAAAACCTAATATTTAATTGGGTTTAATTAATGAATTTATCCTTAAAAAATTGTAAATTTTTGTAAAAATTATGATAAAGTATGAATAAACGGTATTGATTGCAAATTTTATGTTAAATGTGATGCAATGTTAGATATGGTAAAATATAGATTTTATGAGTTTAATTACTCAAGAAATTTGTAAATAATATCTATAAAATGAATTTTATATTACAATTAATTGTAAAATTGTGATATAAACAAACGAGTGATTAAAATATAAATAGGACATAGAAGTTGTCCAAACCCTAACTCGGGGTAAAAAGGAGGCTAGAGCAGTATAAGAATACTGCTAAGTGAAAACGCAGATACGAAAAAATGTCAAGATTGGCCTCCAAAAGTGAATGAAAAGTAAGTCAAATATTTTTATACAATCTAAGAATAGAAAGTACACTGATGTGGCCATGGCAGTACAAGAAAAATACTACGTGACAAAAAATTACACAGTATAAATTTTTAGCCCTACAAAATGGATACTTTTTAGCTTTTTATTAGGCCACCAAGCCATGAAAGGTGGCCCAATTATGTGATGACACTTGGTAACCCAAAGGGTTACTTGATGAAGTAACCGAGTGGGTTAGGAAGCATTTAATGCATAGTTATCACAAATTTTTTTTTTATTCTTCTTTTTCCCATGTGCGGCAGCCATTGAAGAAGCTTTTAAAAAAATTTCTCAACCTCACACTTTGTAAAAATAGCCCCAAAACAAGTTTTAGAAGCAAGCTCAAGGATTTTCCACAAGATTTAAGGTAAAATCCCAAACTTTTTAACAAGTTTTCAAGGGATTTTTCATAGGTAGAAGGGGAAAATTAATCCATGGTATTTTTGTATGAAAAGGAAGCATAGGAGGGAGTTCAAAGGAATTTTGAAGGCTAGAAACCAAAAGAGTGTTATTTTGGTAAGTTTTAGATTTTAAAGTTTTAAAATTTTATAAATTTTGTTTTGATTTTTATTCTTTTAAACCTATGTGGGTTCATGAGCATATATTTGATGAAATTTTCATGTACATGTGATGTATGGCATGTTTAAGTTGTGAAATTTTGGTTTATGATGCAAAATGGTAGTTTTTGTAAAAAATCATATTTTTGTAATTTTGAAGTTAGTCTTTGGAAAAATGATGTTTGAGCATGAGAATGATTTAAACAAAGGATGGAATGGTTTCTACAAGGGTATAATTGCAATTTTGAAATGGATTTTCATAAAAACTAAATTGAAAGAAAAAGTTCTTTCTCGACAAAATTAAAAAATGACCGAAAACACCATATACAGTGAGATTTTAGGAAAAGTTAAAACATGAAAGTTGTAAATCTCAATGAAACTATTAGGCAATGTAGACAGTTTGTTGAAAAACTCAACCGTTTGTAAGTTTTTGATTTTTCAAGAATTTGTTAGAAGTAAAAAGTGTTAAAATGGGAAAAATGTCATTTGTCAAAAGGATTTAAGGTATGGTACCTTAACCAAAAATGTTTCTTGTGAAAAATAGGAAATTTTGGTTCAAAGAGAAAATTTTTTGCCCCGGGGGCAAAATTATCAAAATTTTCAGTTTAGGGGCTAAATTGTAAAGTTTTATAAAAATGGGGCATAAGTGTGAAATAAAGAGATACAAGCCACTAGGACATTATTTTAAAGTTAATATGTGGCTATTTTTGTTAAAATAACAAATCGAGCTCGGGTAGGTCAGTAGGGCCATGGAGGGCAAAATCATCATTTTTGCCCAAATAACCCGAATTTCTCTAAAATGTCTCAAATAAGAAAAAGAAAATGATTAGAAAGATTCCCACCCTTCTTAAGCGACGATAGGGTAGAGTTAGATAGAACTAAGGAAACCAGTGATTTTCAAGGTTGTGTATAGTTATGCAACTCGACTAATTAAGCAATGAATGTTTTGTAACAAAACATAGCAAAGTTGGCTAATAGCTTTGTAATTAGCCAACAGGATTTTAGGAACCTAGAAGAAAGGAGACCGAAGTTGATTTTCGGTACACAAAAACAAGTAAGTACCCTTTCCACTTACAGTATGAAAATATAGGTATAGAATGTATGAACATGTACACTAGTGTGTATATTATAGTCTAAACTTGTGTGTTTGCTATGAAATGAGTACCTACAGGTATAGTATGGAAACCTGTGAGTACATGATTAAAATACCTGAGTGTATAACATGTTATGTATTGTTATATACAATATCTTATGTGCCTGTGCGTATAATGATGAATACCTGTGTGTAAATAAAGTAGGTATTTATGTGTACTATGCTATGCATATGAAGTTATGTATCATGGATAACATGTGATTATCACTCTATGCATGGTATGTCAATCATAATAAATGGATTGGTAAATATGTCACCAGAAACTAAGACAAGTGTCGTACCGACTCTTGAATCAATGGGAGTTTAAAGGATAAAGTATGGTCACGGTGTTATTAGACCTAAATGAATTTGCGCAATGGTATGAACACTTGGGCCCTAGCTAAAGATAAGAAATGATGATGATAAAGAAAGTTTATAAGAAAGCATAATTGAATTATGTGTTTATTTGAATGTCCATATGGGATTTATAGGACTTATTGGGCGTTAGCTCATTATGTATTTCATGCTGTAGGTATTCCGATGAGAAGGTCAGAATAAATCTTAATCATGAGCTGACGGATGGATGATGTGTGCAGATCGGGTATGGAGTCCGCTACTGAATGTTTCCATTGTGTATATTTTAAGTTGTTTTGAAATGAAATGTTTAAAGAAAAATATTGTAAAAGTAAGAATAAGTATGTAAATATAAGTGTGTGAAAGTATTTTGAAAGTCACCAAAATTATTATAAGTAAATTATTGATCTCAGTTAAAAAAAAAAAGAAAATTTTTTAAATTTTCACCTTAATGTAAGTAAGAAAGAGTTTTATCACAGCCCGAAAAGACGGGTTGTGACAAGGTGAACCTGGAAAAGTTTGGCTGACCGAACTTGGTTTTTCGATAGGCCAAACTGCACAGTTCGGCTAGCCAAACCAGGGCGACCGGTAGGCCGACTGGGCTCGATGAAATTTTGTTATTTTTCACCTATTTTTGCTATTTTGGACCCCTATTGAGATTCCAACCTTATAAAATGATTTTACAAGTATAAATGGCACACTAGGACACCATGAGATAATTTAATGACATAGGATATCTTAAGTTAGATACTAATAAACTAAGTTACTATACATTTAGGGTTGTTCGTGGATCCGTGGAGCCAACGTATAGTGGACCGAGATTATGGTGTGGGGCACCGGCACAAGCTTTGAGGTAGGACTTCTACCCCTGCCTTTGGTAATCTAGTTTTAAAAATGATTTTTGGCCTAAAAAGTATTTTTCATTAAAATATTTTTGATGATTGTTGGAACAAGGATTTCATAGGCTGTTTTTATAAACAGTAGATTGAGGTGATTTTTATAATAAACCTCATAATGAATATAAATGAAATACTTGGTAAATGAGATTTTAATGATTATCAATAGATTTATATATAGATATATATATGGGCATGATGCCATATTAGAGATCGGGTCGTGTAGCGTGCAACCTTGGGGGCAAGTTTCGAAACCCATCTGGACCATTACGGTGGTATTATACATATGGTTTGCCTAGGAAAAGAAAATGATATTCTTTCTGGTTGACCAATAAATTATTTTGGTAAGATAAACTTTTATTTAATTTTTCATTTATTTATTTATCTATTTATGTTCGTTTTCTAAGTATTTATTTGAATAATGAAATATCCTTAAAAATTAAATGTTTTTAAAATATATAGTCCTTTTGAGCCCTTCGCTCATATTTTACTTGTTTTAAATCTTTCCCCCCCTCTAAGTGGATACCAGCTTAGGATCGAAGAAGAGTCCGTTAAGTAGATCGGCGGACAATAGAAGAACCAAGTAGATGTTTTGGGTTATAAAATAAACAAGGCATATATAACTTTTACTTTTACTTTTATTTTGGACTGTGGTTATAATTTAATATTGTCGCTATTATATGTGTGTGCACAAGATGTGGGTTAGTAAGACCCATTCTCGTTTCTACATACTTTTGTTTTAATTTCTTATTGTTTATTTTGTCATCCTCATTTGCTTAATTATTATAATTACTTGCTCCAAAATTTTTAAAATTATTGCTTTTTCATAAATAATATATTGATCCTTAAATTCATGTTTTAATTAAATTTTTACTTAATTAACTTAATTAAACCGCCACGTCACCTCCCATACTTCGGGGCGTGATAGTAAACCATTTCTTGATAGAAAAAAGTTCTATTTCCCGTCACTGTTGCAAAAGTACTAGCACAAAGTCTGTCAAAAAAAAAAAAACAAATTGTCAATAAATTTACAACCGTATGTAATACCTGTAACTATAAATATATATTCTCAGCAAAAAAAAAAAAAATATAAAAATATATTAGCACTGGTTTTGACTAGTACTTGTAATGGAAAGATACATTTTAGCTTAAACAAAAAATTAGTACGACTAAAAATTCATCACAATATACTATAAAAAAAAAGCCATCGAAATAACCGGGCACAATAGGTGATATTATAGAGTTATCGTGATGTTTTTTCTGTTTGTTCGCTTGTTTCTATTTTTGTTTTTGTTTTTCATTTTTTTTAAGTCGTACTTTTCGACGCTATACCAGGACATACTTACACCTACTAGCTTGGCGCAATAGGAAATATAAAGATATTAATTTTGTTGCTCCATGTTGCCGTCTATTTAGAACCACAATAAAAATCAATTGGAATATATCCAACTCATCATTGCATCTTCATGATCATCCAAAAGCACATATGGAATCAGAAGTGATTATTTGACTCATTTATGAGCAGTTACAACTAAGTAATCGTTAAGATAAATTTTATGATATTGAGGTTTAAAACTTATTCTGCTTGACTTAATTATACATTCATATACGATTCTATCTTAAAAGCATTGAGGTTCAATTTTCACTCCAATTTTTTTTGATAAAATATGCTAGCACTTTCTTGATTTGAACATGGAATCTCCTCTTTAACTCACCTGGCCACTCTTACCGCCACCCGTCATCCTTCACCCTAATTAGTTATAATATAAAAATTATCCTTGCAATGGCACCGAGAATAAGTTTATTTAAAATTAAAAAAAGTACATGGGGTACAACACATAGAAAAGTTACATATTATCGAAATTAAAAACTCAGCAATAATTACCATTAAAAAAAAACTAATCCAAGTACTTCTAATTGTTAAAATTAGGGTTCCTGGTGAGTCCATGAGAGGCTGCAGAAGAAGTGCAATCCATTTGTTGAAATCCAATCCTCTCTTTCTCCAAGTCATACACGACCTTCACATTCTGCTGTTGGAAGCTACCAAAGACCCCAGCCGGCCCATAATCACCATCGTCCATGCTCTGAAACAGCAGACACTTCACCACTGTTGAGTTCCTCGGAGGTCCCATGGCATAGAAGTGCCTTCCTCCAGACAAAACAATGCTTACATTGTTCAAGAAATGGAATGTGATTGACGGAAGAAAATCAGGATAGTCCGTCGACGTTGAAGTAGTGTTATTGTCGCTTGTGTATGGGATTTGATAGCATAGATCAAATCCAGTTTTGGTCTCCATGTCTTGAGATCTAGGATATGATATTTCTGAATGAAGTGTGGAGAGTAGTTGAGAATAGATTGGCTCAGGTAAATGGGTATAAGTTGTGCCCGAGTCTATCAACATACCTCCATTTCCTTGTGAGTCAAATTCTCTCATGCTCAAGGGTACAACTTGAGTCATGCTAGAATTGCCCACAGTTATGGCCTCTAGACCAATATAGTAGTAGTTTGGGTACATGGGGCTCTTCAACATTGGAGTGAATTGAAAATTTCCTTCATGGTCAGAAGAAACAGAAGAATCTCCTATGACTAGAGGGCTTGAAATATTAGGGTTGTTTGCAAACTTGAAGGGCAAGAAACAATGGGAGAAGCCCTTATGTAGAAAACCTAACTGAGATGGGAGAGAAAGAATTCCCCTACCAAACCCTGCAATCCCAATAGGCTCTTTATAAGTTGACCCAACACACCCAAAGGAGAAATTGTGGATTTCCCTTGAAAGATTAGGGCTCAATATATTCTCATGAACCCTAAGGGTATCCCTAGTTAGCATCCCTGTGACAACTCCACCTTCACCATAAGTGTAGGCAAAAGAAGGGCATGGCCTAGAACATGAGGATTTGATGAGGGTACTCAATGAGCAACCGGCCATTGTACAAGGGTCAATGTAGGTGTCTGAGCTATGGATGTCAATGCAAAATGAGCTACTACAGAGGTCTTTAAGAGCGGAAGAAGAATGAGAAGGAGAGAAAATGGCGGCAGCTAACTTATTGTTCCGAAAAATATCGTCGCAATCTAAGCAATTGAAGGAGAGATTATCCCCACAAGGAACCCAAGTAAGATCACTCCCTGTGTCCATATACACTTGAATGACTTGTGGGGGTGTGCCTAAGTACAAGGGTATAAGGTAACCATCTCGGACTGCCCTCAGTGGCTCCATCATGACATAGGGCGCTTCCGATTGTCCCTTTGATGAAGTGGTAATACTGGTATGATCGTTGGCATTGGAAAGTGTTCTCGGAATTGGAAGGGTATCCCTAGAGTGTCTTAGGCCAAGAACTAGTGAATTGGTATCTTGACTTTGCCTGCTGGACCTGGCTAGGGTTATATTAATATTGAAGTTCAAGCATTCAGTGATTACAAGGAGGAAGAAAAAGGTAATAAGATTGGAAAATGGTATTGCCATAGTACTGCCAAAAGTAACTATATAGTACTAGAATGTATAATTAGTGGTTTTTGTGTGTTTCTGGAGAATGAGGATAGTCATTATCAGAATGCTTATATAGATGATGCAATTAGCTAGGGTTTTGAAAAAACCAAAAAAAAAAAAAAGTGAATAATTGTACGACATGTATGATTCAAATATATCCAAGAAATATAATTAACAGCAAGAGGTTGCAGCTGCATGAATAAACAAGTAAGGGCAGAAGTACTAGCTGGTTTTAAGGAATTAATGGAGTGCACGTGCAATTATTCCTAGTTTCAAAATTCGAATAATGGTGAGATTGGAACTCATTTGCAGAAATCATGGAATGCACGCTATAACCATGTTCATGTAGTATACCGTTCTGCTTCTGTTTTTCTATTGTTGTTGGACCACAAATAGTGGGGTACATTGCAGGGTGTCCAAGCTTATTACATTACACACCTTTCAAAAGTAGTTTGCCCATACCGGCTTTTAGTTCTAGAATTTTTCTAACTACCTAAATACGAAAAGAGCCATTTATGATGATCTAGTAGAAAGTGGAAATGTAACAACTAGAAATTTAATTAATTAAGTATGATTAGTGTGTAAATGGTGAATTAGTATGCTTTATTGTAATTTAAACTTAATTTAATTATTTAGTTATATTGTGGTATTTTTAAATTAATCTCACTTTTAATTATTTTTATTTGTTATTTTGAATTTTTAAATAAAACAAATTGTCAAATGTCCAATATGTCCTATTTTGAAAACCATGTGTGGAATATGGTTTTGTAACTGAAAACCACTTGCTTCTCCTCCATTTATTTCTTGCCCCTCTTTCATTTTCCCTCACTCTCTCTCTTACTCTCTGCTCTCTCTCTTTCCCTCTCTATGTGCCTCAGTTTTTCTCTTTCCCTCTTAATTTTGTTCCAAAAACTTGAGCTCAAGCTTTGATCTTCAGCTAGATTGGAAGCCTAGGAACATGATTGGACCTCCACAAATTCGATTCAAAGCTCAAATTCAATGTTAGTTTACTTTTACTTTTAAAATTTTAAACTTTTCCCCAATTCTTCAATTTTCATTGTATGTTGAATCCGAGTTTCTTTCAGCTTAGGAGACCTCTAATCTAGGTTTGTAAGACCCAAAACATCACGAATCTAGTCTTGATTAGGCAAAAATTGAATTAAATCAATTTTTTTCTCTTTTTCTCATTTTCAGATTTAATTGAAAATTTCCATGTAAAACTTGTTTAAAAAGTGTTTAAAAGTGTTCTAATATGTTTTTCTATCATTTATGAACATTATCCATGCTTGAGAACTGAGACAACAGGTTGGAAATGAGATTTTGAGCTTGGGGAGGCCAAGACTCGAAATCTAGAATTTTTCAAATTTTGCCAATTTGGTAGACCGATCATGAGCATTGGTAGGCCGGACTCATCTTGCCGGCAGGCTGAACCTGGACCAGTTCGGTAGGCCAGTTTTGTACAATCGGTAGGCCGAACTGTGGAAGTTTAGCAAGCCGA
Organism: Artocarpus hirsutus; assembly: GCA_946598075.1. NCBI lineage: Eukaryota > Viridiplantae > Streptophyta > Magnoliopsida > Rosales > Moraceae > Artocarpus > Artocarpus hirsutus. The sequence continues at coordinate 7,680 of CAMOHE010037806.1, read as the reverse complement.
TCAGGCTTTGTATAATTTGTTGTTTTCACCCATTTTTACTATTTAAAACGTAGATAAAGACTTTCACGACAAGAAAAACTACATTTAATGACATGTTATTTATGATATGTAGTTTTTAAATGTCGTTGAAAAGTACATCCAATGACATCTTCAACAAAGATGTCGTTAACAACATTTGAAACAATAATTAACGATATTCATAAAGATGTTGTACTAATGCTCTCCTTTTAACTACAATAGTTTGGCATCGTTAAAATAATTTTTTTAACTACATTGCATTGTATTTTGTGAAATTATTTAATGACGACACCAAACGTATGTCATCTTTGTTGTTTTTATACGACATTGTGTTGTATGTCATGAAAGCCTTTTAACGACAATAGGTTAGTGCTATTAAAATAATTTTTTTAACTATATTGCATCGTATGTGATGCAATTATTTAACGACGACACCAAATGTATGTCGTCTTTGTTGTTTTTATACAACATTGTATTGTATGTCGTGAAAATATTTAACGATTAATGCCAAATATATGTCATCTTTATAGTTTGTTACGTTTTTATTTTTATGTCGTAATTAACTTATTCTTCTAATAGAAAAAAAGATAAAATTATTGTTTTTTATGAAAAAATTCATGAAGAGGAGTTGGAAAATGTTTGAATCCACCACTAGATGGTTAAAATTAATCAAGTCAACCAGTTACCTTAGGTAAATTCTTGTTAGTAAATGGTAAAAAGTAATATTTAGAAACTTTTTTAGGGAACAATCGGTTCCCTTTTACTCCCTTGTTCCTCGACAAAAAACAAAAAAACTATTCCCTCAAAAGAAAAACCAGACTCCGCAAATTAAAAAAAAAATTCCAACTTGCTTGAGTCTTGCTACTCTAATCTCTCCATCAATTATCTCAATCAAGTTTCAATCTTTTTTGTGATCATCATTTTTTATTTTCTATTTTCTTTAATTTTAATTGAAACAAAATTCCTTGCGATGCTGAATTTCATTAAGATTTCTAATGCCACATAATTTCTGTTTGTTAGCTGAGAAAATTGAGGAAAACACTAGTAACATTCAAGCTTATTTTTGTTATCTGTGGAACCAAACAGATTCTAAGCTTAAGCTTTTAATGCTTCACTTGTTTTTCCCTTGTTTCTTGCCATTTTCTATTGTTGTAGGATTATCTTATTGGGTCACTTGCCATGGCTGCTGTTGTAGCTAGTTCACAACCACGATAATTTCTGTTCGTTAGTCAAGAAAATTGACGAAAACAAATTCCCCCTTTTCCACACACGATCTCTCTTCTCCATATCTACTTCTCCTCCTCCATCTGTGTCTTCCCTCCATCACTTTGTAATTATCGACTAGGTTTTTCCTTCTTTCATTGTGTTTGTATAGAATTTCTTGATTTAGTATTATTCTCCTTTGTTTTTTGAAGAATATGTGTGGGTTTTGCTTGGAAATTATCCTCTGTTATTTTAAGTTTTTTTTTCTTACACTTTTTGGTATGTTAAGATTAGATTTTGGAACCTGTAATTGGTGCTGCTATAGGGAGTTGACAGGACTACTAGCAGTTCTCTTTTATACTATTTTTCTAGTGTTTGTTATTGTGTTTTTCATACATGTATGAATCCTGTTCAGTAAGTTAACTTGAATTCTGTTCAGTAAGTAAACATTAGTTCTATGCAAAGCAAGTTGTGACTTGTAATTTTCTACTTCGTTGTGAGAACTTTCATAGTTTTTGTCTCCTCATTTTCCTCTAAAAACATGTTTTGACTTTGATAGATGACATTCTATCTAATAGTTTTAAAAATTTATAAGAAATCAGACTCGTTTATATGTATGCTCAGGGTGGTCTTCATTAGTTAATTAGAAATCAAGATAATTAAAGGTGTATCAGTAGAATATTTTTGTAGATGTAGTCATTAGTGACAACTGATGTTTTCCCTCTTTTCCTTGTTACAAGGAAGATTCTTGATCAACTTGCATTCATTTAGATCTAACACAATAAGATTTTTGACTGACCAAATTGATGTGGGTAATTTGACTACTGTAGTGTCACTTAAATTTTAGAACTTCATATTCCCCAAAATATTTGGAAGGTGTTTAAGGATATCGCACACATAGACTTTAAGAGTTCCAGGTCTTTTCATAAATATAAAATGCCAAGAAGACTTTTCAGAGTCAGTAGTATGCTGATCAAAAGTTTGAAAGCTGAAAGGAGGAATTTGAACTAAACTTATGCACCCTTCGAGAAAAATACTCTCATTTCTTGGAGCACCAAAGAGATCTGGTATATTGTAGTCAATTCAAAGGACTAACTAAGATCTATATTCTTTAAATTCATACGTCGCTGCTATAACTGAGAAAAAAGGTAATTAGAATAATTAAAAACATTATTCCAGCTTAAGATAGAAGTACAAAATCATATCAGGACACCGTCCTTGTACTGCTCGAAAATTTAAACATGAGTAATTATGCTTACTATTGTGTGAGAGATAAACCCTTTTGACATCACTCTCAATACCGATATCTATTTTTGTTTTATAACTAGTCCCTCAAAATTCCAAAATAATTCTTTGAATTGTTAATTTTAACTAGCGAGCTTTGTGATAGTTGTGTAGTAGCAGTGGAGCGCCTATATGAGAACAACTACAAATGTGCACAGCAATTCAAGAATCAATTTGAGATTCTCAGTCACTTAGAACACCAGAACTCTAGTGTATAGTCCCTCAAAATTCCAAAATAATTCTTTGAATTGTTAATTTTAACTAGCGAGCTTTGTGATAGTTGTGTAGTAGCAGTGGAGCGCCTATATGAGAACAACTACAAATGTGCATAGCAATTCAAGAATCAATTTGAGATTCTCAGTCACTTAGAACACCAGAACTCTAGTGTACTCAGTTGGCCAATTCGGTTAAGCATCGCCATAGAGACAGTTGATGCGCTAGCTTATTGGTTTAATGGCTGGTTAGTTTAATGTGATTTGGGTTGTTGGGGGGGGGGGGGGGGGGTGTGTGGATTTTCCTTTCCTGAATTTTAGTTTGGTGCTTACTTTGGTTCACTTCTTAGGCCTAGCTATGTGATGATATATCTTGGTTGGTTTGGTGCTGTAATGCAATGTTGTATGCTAATATGAATCACCTTGTGGCATGACAATGAGCATGCCGTTTGTTTCTTAATTTTTGTATTGTCAACAAAAAGATCAAATGTTTCATTTCATCAAAACACAAGACCCCATGAAACTCATTAAACTCTTTTTCTTTGCAATGATTAGTCACTTAAATTAAATAGATTACTTTGCTAATCAAAGCTTTTGTATTATTTTCTCTTTTAGTAGTTGCTATAGGCCTCTCAAGTTTGTTTATTTTTTTTTAATGTCAATGAAAAATTAGCTCTTCATTTATAAAACACTTCTTGTCTTCATAATTTCATCATTTTTTTTTCTTTACTCAAAATTCAGCCATGATAGATTTCCACGGCTACATCATACTTCCTAGTTTTGCTAGTCTCTTCCATTGTGGTCCAAACCATATTAATATGCAATTTTGTTAATATAGTCTAATTATTCTTATTGTTATTTCTATGAATTAGGTAAGAAGATATGACCGAAAGATTATCATGATGGACAAAAGTTGGACAAATTTTCCAAGGTTTTTTTTCTAAAATTTTCTAAGTTTTTTTTTCTAACCACTATACTTTTAGATTGATTGAGTCATTATAAAATATCTAAGTGATTGAATTTGAATTAATATGCAATAAATTCTCTTGTTATGTGTAGATTTAGTGAAGAGTATCAAGAAGAAGTAAAAAGGTTTATAGAAAATGCAAAGAAGTATGCAAGACATCCTGACATGATCATATGCCCTTGCCGAATATGTAAAAATCTAAGTCCTCAAAATGATGAAATTCTATATAAACACTTGGTTATAAATGGATTTGACCCATTGTATACAGTTTGGGTCCTTCATGGTGAACACTCAAGTGCCTCTAAACATATTGGAGAGTGTGAACATCAAAATGCATATAAGATATATGATGATATGAGCATTTTTGATAGTGGAGGCCCAATGCCAGCCAACAAGGTTGACAAGATCTATGTAAAGAAATTTGAAGAGATTGAAGCTCCTTTATATGCAACGTGTACAAAGTATACAATGTTGACTTCTGTTATTTCTTTATACAAACATAAAGTTACAAACAATATGTTTGATAAGGCGTTCAATGAACTTCTTGAACTTGTCAAGGATATGTTACCAAAAGATAACAAACTTCCCAACTCTTTGTACTTGGTAAGGAAGTTTCTAAAAGATTTTGACTTAGGGTATGAGAAGATAGACGCTTGCGTGAATAATTGTTGCTTATTTATGAAGGAGAAGAAGCATAGGAACACATGCCTAAAATGTCACTCTTCAAGATGGAAAAGAGATAGAAAAACGAAGAAGATTTTGAAAAGAGTTCCTGCAAAAACTTTGCGCTACTTTCCATTGATTCTAAGACTTCAGACGATGTTTCTCTCACCAAAAAAGGTAGACAAATTGAAATGGGACTCTACATACCATAGTCAGGATGGCATGATGAGACATCCGGTTGACTCATTTGTATGGAATTTTATAGACAAAAAATGGCCAGATTTTGCATTTGATCCAAGAAATTTGAGACTTGGACTTGCTACTGATGGGTTCAACCCCTTTAATAACCTTAGTTCTACGTATAGTTGTTGGCCAGTAGTATTGACCATATACAACCTCCCACCAGATTTATGCATGTCTCAGGAGAACCTAATGCTAACTTTGCTTATACTAAGTCGAAAGCAGCCTGAAAATGACATCGATGTATATTTGGAGCCATTAGTAGATGAATTGAAAGAACTTTGGAATAACGGTGTAAATGTATTTGAGTTGTCCACGGAGTCCTTGTTCAATTTGAAAGCCATTTTGTTGTGGACTATAAATGATTTTCTAGCCTATGGAAATCTTGTTGGATGCAAAACAAAAGGGGAATTTGCATGTCCAAAATATGGTCCCAATACATAATCTGTATGGTTACCGTGGAGCAATAAGATGGTATACATGGATCATAGAAGATTTCTTGAACCAACTCATATGTATCGTAAGAAAGCAAGTTGGTTTGATGGAAAAGATGAAAAAAGAAGGTTGTTGAAACCATTAACTGGAAAAAGACATTGTTAGTTGTTTAAAGGACATTCACAATCAATGGGGAAAAGGAAAACGTAAGAGTGAATAGGGGAGGAAGAGAAAGAGGGTAATTGACAAGAGGGAAAATGACAAGTTGTTGCAAATGTGGAAGAAGAAATCAATATTTTTCAATCTACTATATTGGGAGGTAATTGTTTGGTAAATCTAGTATGTGTGTGTAATGTTTATTTATTGAGGTTCATATCCCATAAATGTTTTCTAGTTTCTACTTCAAAAAGAAAGGTTTCATATTCGATTTTCTTGCTCTATTTGTTGGTTGCAGGAATTACCTTTACGCCATGATTTGGATGTGATGCACATTGAAAAAAATGTTTGTGAGAGTCTCATAGGAACATTATTAGACATCAAAGGAAAATCAAAGGATGGACTTGAGGCCCGTAGAGATTTAGAGCTCATGGGCATTAGAAAGGACTTACATTCGCAACAAAGAGGGAGTAAATTCTACCTTCCTATAGTACCTCGTACATTTTCTAAAGTTGAAAAAAGAATATTCTATAAAAGATTGTTTGACTTGAAACTTCCATATGGCTATAGTTCCAATATTGGGAATTGTATCAATGTGGAAGAATGTAAGATTATTGGGCTCAAGTCTCATGATGACCATATTCTGATGCAACAATTATTATCAGTTGCTAGCAGAGGACTTTTACCTCAAGGGCAAAGGACTATAATCTTCCGTTTATGCTCATTTTTCAATGAATATGTCAAAGGGTAATTAATAAAAGTAGACTAGAAGTATTAAAGGAGGATATTGCAGAGACCTTATGCATGTTGGAAATGTATTTCCGTCCATCCTTCTTTGACATCATTTTTCATTTGACAATTCATTTAGGACAGGAGGCAAGGCTATGTGGTCTGGTGCAATATCGTTGGATGTATCCGTTTGAGAAATAATCTTACTTTTGATTTCTTTTTTGTTAACTTAACTTCCATTTTAATCAATTTATAGTTGTGTTATTTAGAAGATGATTAATAAAATTTACTACTCAATTGGTAATCACAGGTTTCAGAAGGTCCTTACGTGTTATGTTAGAAATAATGCCGGACCTTAAGGATGCATAGCGAAAAGTTACTTAGTCAAGAAGTGTGTTAGGTTTTGTAGCAATTACGTGCAACAAGCAAAAATATTTGGTACTAAGTACTCCACTAGTGAAGAATTTGAAGATGGCTCAATTTTAGAAGGACGTCCAATTTGTTGGGTTTTGTTGGATTTTGTTATTCTAGTAAGCAGCGGAAAATTAAAATTAATTCCCATAAAACCCTTGTAGAATCTATGTAATTTAATTCGATTAATAAGAAAGTCATAGAATCTTACTAGGATGACAAAAAGGACAAGATTCTAGAAAGGAGAGAGCGGGTTTACTCTGTTGACACCCTAACTCGAGCTTTTAGTATTTGGGATCGGATTCAAATGTTGTTACTTAGAGCAACGCCCTCTGCAAGTATCCACATGAACAGACTCTCTCAAAAACAAATTGGTGTGCTAACATCCTCTCCTTTGCGTTAAATGACTCTCTCTAATTTTAAGGTTTTAATGTCTTTCGCCTTTTTAGAATGAGAGAATGCCTTTTCTCTTCTTAATTGGCTAGAAACCCTAAAACAGATATATATATATATATATATATTGACTTCGAGATAGAGTCAGATTTTAACTAAGATAAACTGTAATTCGAATATGATGCAAAGAATCTAGATAATGTCTGTAATTTGAATATGATTTAAAAAATCAAGATAATGTCAGATTCAATGAACCTAGACATATCTAGTTCATCGGATTTGGACATTATTAGGTTCATTGAATCTAGACACAGTTAATCCAAAATTCGTTCTTGGTCTATTTTAAGTGTGCGACCCTGTAGGTTCACATAACATTAATAGTGGGCTTGAAATTCTGTTTCTGGCCCATAAATCATAAGCGGCGTCTAGCAGGACATTATGATTACCCAAGTTCTACGAATGTCAATAATCCGACATAACCTAATCCACAATAAGTATTAAAGTCCTTTTGTCTCTAGATACCTTGATTGAACATAAGGCATAGTTTATGTCATCCTTATACTATTCAATCATATTATTTCTCGATCTTAAGTAGACTGATATTGATAACTCTTATCAATTCATTTCAGTATGGCCATACATTTTTCTTCAGTCTAACTTATCAAGGGGCCCATAGATATCTTTCTCATAATAAATGAGGGACAAATTTCTTCTTAATCACTCATATTCCTCACATGATTCACTCTATGTCCAACAACAATTCATTCCATCATCCTGTTAAAGATAATATTAGATTGTGTCAAAATATAGAACTTGCCATGTAGGAAACCATGGTGATTTCAGGTCAGAGGACTAGGATAATACTATTGTGATGAGAATCACTTATGACAATTATCCATGTAGTATTCTCATAGCGGGTCGATCTAATACATCATTTCTCAAATATATATATATGAGTTGACTTAGTAT
>CAMOHE010037796.1:0-10964 GCA_946598075.1 Artocarpus hirsutus | reverse complement strand
GTCATATCTTAATCCTAAAATGAAGTATTGGGCCTGTATTTTTGACTTGTGTCTTTTAATGTACAAAAGGGTGACATCTTGAATTATGTGAAACATTGGAGACATTACTTTTGATTGACATAGACTCGTTATTCATAGATATGGAATCCATAGCTCTTCTATAGAATTAATGATATTCTCATATAGGCATTACCCTGTAATTGAAAATTGGAGCACTCGACTATTTGGATACGTAGGTGTAACTAAATGGTAGACTCTTTATGAATAGTAAGTATTCCAATGATAAGATAATGGAACATAAGATAAAAATAATCAAGAAGGCAAACGAAATTTATCTTTAAGTCGATTATAAATATCCTATGGGGATGTTACATATTATAATATGTCATGGACTATAAACTTATTGGAGTTTCGCAATTTTATATAGTTCAAGAGTGCAGCTCAAAGCTTTTACTGGAATAGCTTTAGAGATGATAATTATAAATTATATGTATTAGGAATATGTTATTTTATAATTATACGAGCTTAATCTATATATGTCTATTGAGTCCCCTTTACTAGCTCACAATATTTTGTATAATGATACGGCGTATTTTTCCTGCATATTGTAACTTATATTAATTCTTATATTGGTTTAAATCCCGTTAATTGGATTTACTAATTCATAAAAGTTTATTAGTTGAATTAATTTTACAAATTAATTCAAGATAAACATGTTAAATTGTTTGAATATATATTTTATTTGATATGGGATTATATGTATATGACTATTTTAATCATATAACTTTTCTATTAGGTTATTTGAATTAAAACTAAAGCTCTATCTAAGATCCTCATGTAGAATAAGATATAAAAGCTTCTAGAATTTAAGGATACCCTTTTTTAGCTTTTAGAACCTATTTCTTAGTTTGAGATCCCCCTTCTATTGGCATACTATACCGTATTGTGCTGAATACTCACAAAGGCTGTGGCCTTCCATTATGTTAGACCCTCCCTTAGAAATACAATGGTTGGTCCCTCCGAAACTAGTAATCTTCGTTTGACTTGAAAGGAGCCTTGTTCTGCAGGTGCGCAGCAAGTTGTCATCCCATGAGCTTCACGTGGTGGCCCTATAAGCATGATATTTAAGAGAAGCCCTAAATCTTGTATGATTGGTCTGAGCGACTCTTGCTGCTGTATATGGATGGGATAGTGGAAAAAAATGGAAATATTTTGTTTGTGAATCGGTCCATCACGATCAAGACCATACTCCCTTTTTTAGCAGAGCCACGAAAAAATGGAACGGCCAGCCAGTGGCTTCATTCGACTGGTCGATGGAAGCGTAACTTAGTTATGAACTAGGCGAGATCCTCTTACATATTTTTCACATATTTTGATGTGGATTTTGACCTAGGTTCAAATTTAGAAGCCTTATCTAAGTAGAATTACTCCCTACCAGCCACTATAAATAGGATACTTGTTCCTATTGTTATTTAGATCACCATAGAAATATAGAGAGAGTATTCTAGAGGGAGAAACTCTGAAAATCCCATAGGACTATTGTTCAACGTCTCGAACATTAGCTCTTAGTTTTCACTTATGGTTGGAAAGGGACGTTATCAAGAGGAGAATTGAACAATATGTGCCCATTCGTATTCCAGTCATGGAAAAGAAAATAGCAAATAAGACAAGATGGTTAAAGCTTTTCTAGAGGCAATTCTCAGTAGCAGTTCTATCAAATTTTTTTCTTGTCAAAATTGTAGTTCCAATTCTAAGAGGTACATAAGTTCTTAATCAATTTATATACATAGCATGTCTAACTTATTATTTGGGAAAAGGCTTGAACTTAAAATTTTAAAATTTCACTGCATTCACATTTTTCCAACATGCAATCACTGGTGAGATCTCTTGGATTATCTCTACAATATCACCTTCCAACCTTTTTTCTCGGTAGAGATTCTTTAAACTCTCAAAAGGAGTGCTAAAGAAACACTAGATGGAAGCTAAAGAAAAGTCTCATAAAAAATAAAACCTCCAAGGCCTATTTATAAATGCACCAATAGGATTTAGTTGGAGCAAAATCTTCCAAAGATTATATAGAGAGTAAAGCCTACTACGACTGGCTAGGCATGATCTTTAAGCTTCCAACAGGAGAGTGACAAGTGTCATAACCACCTCTAACTCTGTGATATATCCATCTAGAATCTATCCAAGATCCGATTTTGGTTCAAACTGAGAATTTATTTATATTTACTTTTAAACTAAATATCTTCCATGATTTTTTCAATTATTTAATTTATCTTATAATTCAAATAATTATCGACAGAACCCATTTTAACTTTTAAAAAAGATATTTTTCTACACCAAAATAACAAACGATTACATGAAGTTCATGCAAAAAGTTTGTCTCCTAAAATCATGGACGTGGTGTCACTTGGACTCCCAAAGTTCCAGTGTGTAGCGCCACTCAGAGTCCTACTAGACTGCTATGTGAAATTACAATTTTGTCCTTGTTGACAAAATTAATCCAAGAAAATTTCCATTGATCCACCTAAAAGAATGTTGTGGAGCTAGCAAGGGGACCTAATGGACATATATAATTTAAGCTCCAATAATTGTTTATAATTTGATTATCTCATAATTAAATTAATAATAATTATTAACTCTGGTTTACGCCACTATTGGAAACCAAGATTGTACTCTTAAGTTATATACAGAACTATATGGAATCTTAAACATCAAATGCTAACAACGAGATTGTCCATTGATATAATCATTTGCCATGTGATAATATTATCTACAATAATATTCATAATTAGAGCTAGGTTTATAGTTTTTCATGCAACTTCTCTAATTACTTCTTCGTCCATGAGTTCTATTAATTCTCTAATGGATGACCTTTTTATGGACAAATTATAAACGAGGATTTAGAGTAATATTTGGTATCCTATATCAAATAGCGAGATCTCTACATCCAAGTTCCCAATTGTTTATGCATGGGACTATTATCTTAACATCCTATCTTATAGAATTTGTGGATTCCATATCTATAAGTAATGTTCCTAACCACCTGTATTACTAAGTCTCCAATACACAAAGGTATAGATCATGGATGTTACAGATCTCACTCATTAGCAATCAAAAGACATTGTAAATAGATGTAAGTCTACTAATCACCTCAGGATTAACATAAGATCCATAAAATGATCATCCATGATAGAATTCTAATTTCTCGTTACAAAATTACACAAGAAATTAACTTCTATCATGGTCCAAGTTTAATGTATTTCAAATACACTAATGTCTCTATCTAATAATCACCATTACTATAATCCAGATAAGATTATTCCACCAAGTTAAGAACAGACAACATTACAACCTTAAGCAAGATAAAGTGCCCAGCTTTATCTATTGATCATAAACCAAAGTTTATACTAAGTATACATAATTGTATCCTCTGTATTATGAACTCTTCATAAACATGATTATGGACTTGTACAAGTATTGAAACCTTTATAATATTTGCATATATATTTATATTAGCGTATATCATAGAGAACAACAAGAACTATTATTTATTAATAATGCAATACTTTATTTCTCATAATGTTTAAGTAGGATAAAATGATATGCTTTATAAGTACTAATCTCAATAAGAGGGTCGGGCTTGGCGCAGCACCCACCAGTCATAGGCCTAGGGTCAAAAGGGCCGGGCCGTCATGGCATGGCCTTTTTAACACCTCTACTTCCTTTTAATTTTTTTTATTTTATTTTTATTTTTATTTCTATTTTTTTGCTTCTAGTGGTTTCTAGGTTCCTTTGATTGAGCTATTGTACCAATATTATCACAATAAAAGTTCATGGGTGCAAAAGCTATAGCTATTATCTCAAGATCTTGTAGGAAGTTTCCTACTCATAGAACCTCTTTTGGAGCTTCAGTAACAGCTACATTTTCAACTTCAATTGTGGAGTCTATGACACAATTTTATTTCACATTCTGAAACTCACAACTCAACTTCCTAATGTAAACAAATATCTAGAAGTAGAATTCTTGAAATCCTTGTCTAATATAAAGTTTGAATCTATATATCTCACAAGCATAAGGTCATCACTAGGGTGCACAAGCATGTAATCCTTGGTTATTCTTAAATAATTTATGATATACTTAACTGTAGTCTAGGGTTAGATTGTTATCTACTGATCATTCTAACTTCAAAGCAGACATATGATCTAGTACAAAGCATGACATACATAAGATTTCTTATAGTTTTCGCATAACGAATCTTTCTTGTATACTAAATTTCTTCACTATTATAAAAGATAGTTTCCATGGTGATTAAAAACAGTCATAGAAATTTTCCACGACAGTTTAAAAACCATTGTAGAGTCCAATGTTATGGTATCTATTTCAAGATTCCAAGATGGTTTTTGAACATGTGGAACATGGACTTCAACGCCCATTCTTTTTTTGGTCCACAAAGTTTTTATGATGGTTTTTCTTCAAAATCTATTGTCAAAAGTTAACACACCACTAGAGTTTTTCTAAAAACTATCATGAAAAGTTAACATAAGACGAAAGCTTTTTTTTTTAAAAAAAAAAAAAAACCATCATGGTAGCTCCATATAAAAAAAAAATGTAGCTTTCCTATGGTTGGCAAATTCTATGTGTCATCCATAACAAACAAAATCAATACATTAAATAACATAAACCAAATATACATGTTAACTAAAACCATTATTAAATAACTTAGATTACAAAATATAAAAAAAATTATATTACAAACTAACCAACTAAAAACTAAACCGCTAAATAATTTCAAAATTAAATCTAAAAAATAAAATACAAATTAAATAACTTAAAAACCAAAAAAATTAAATAAGTTAATAATATTAATATTAATATTAATAATAAACGACTTGCAATGCACTTATTGGTTAAATGGCGATGAAGGTGACAGCGGGTGGGTTACACATGAGACAAAGATGTGGGTGACGTGCTACAGGAGCTAAAGGATAGCAACAGGCGATGCAAGGTAAAGGACGACGATGGAGAGCATGAAGGAGAGTGAGAAAAAGAGAGAAAAGGAAAGAAAAAGGAAGAAGGTGAAGCGATGACAACAAGGTTGACAGCAAGAAAGTGACAGGTGGACAACGATAAGGGGATGGTGATCGATGGTCAAAGTGAGCAGTAGTTTTGGAAAGAGTGTGTGTGTATGGGTTTCATAGGTTAAAGAGAGTGAGAAATTGTGGAGGGTTTGAAACCTTACACGAGGTTTTAAAATTTTTCAGAGAAAGGAAATGTGGATGGTTCAAACTTTTGGGTGAGATTTTAAAAATTTCAAGGAGAGGCTTCCATGACGATTTAACAAAAAATCTAAGCATTCCACTACGGTTTTTCTTCTTTTTTTTTTCCTTAAACAAAAAAATAGTTGTGGGAATCTAGACATTCCAAGATGGTTTTTCAAAGAATTCGTCACGAAATCCCCATCTAGAAATAAAAAAGAAAATAGACCACGAAAATAGAAACCATCATGAAATCCCAAGGTTCCATGACGGTTTTCAAATTTCTTATCCATGTTTCATTTTTAACAGCTTAAAATGATAGTTTTCAAGATCTACTATAGAAAATTTCGTTGTTTATTAATAAATTTGGTGTAGTGCTTTAAGGATTTCAGGAGATTGGTCCTTTGAAATGTAAATCCCTGTATAAAAAAGTAATATGTTTTTGTTAGAATTTTCTATTTTAAATCTATGATGACTCTTATTAACGTAAGAAGGTAGAGATAAAGCTATCGTTTTATTCTTCCAGTCTCTTAAGTAACTTAATACCAAGAATACTATTGGCCTTTCCAAAGTCTTTCACATCAACTATTTTGCTAATCAACTCTTAACAATGGACAACGTCCCTACATCAATTCCAATTAGTAGAATATTAATTATCCACATAGAGAATTAGAAAAATTATAGTGTTTCCCTGGATCTTTTTAAAAACCCATCATTCATCAATGTTTTGACTCAATTCAAATGATTTAATCACTTGATCAATCTTGATGTTTCACAATCTATATGCTTTCTTGATCCATAAATTGATCTCGAAAACTTGAATACCACGTGTACTTTACCCTTGGTCTGGAACGCTTCAGGTTGTTGTATGTATATGTCTTCTTCTAAATGCCCATTCAAAAAGGCAGCCTTAATATCCATTCACTAGATTTCAAAATCTAGCACTGGGTTAATAGAAAGCAAAATTCTGATAGATTTAAGCATGGTCACTAGCAAAGAAATTTTTCTCATAGTCAATTCATTTTTTAGCATACCTTTTGCTTTAAAGGTTTCTATCTTTTCATCTATCTCTCTCTTTCTCTTATAGATCCATATGTATCTAATGGGTTTTACCTTGTTGGTGCTTCTACAACTCCTCATATCTTGTTAGAATACATTGATTCCATCTCTTGGTATATGGCCTTTTTCCAATACTGAACATCCTTATCTTTTAGAGCTTGCTAGCAAGCTGTAGGATCTCTCCCACCAACATGTACCTTATTGGAAATCTAATTACCATGCCACTACGACAAGGCTCAATAGTTTGTTACTATTTAAGGACAGTATTTGATCTTCCGATTGTCATTCTTCTTCTTGTAGAGAGGCATAGAAGGCTAAATGTAAATTTGATCATTTGGCATGATCATTTGACAATTCTTTCTGAAATTTCTTACTCATTGACTTGAAATTTTTCATAGTCTTATTCTAGGAAAGTAGCGTGAGTGCTACTATGATAATTCTTTCCTGAAACTATAGAATAATCCTGCTCTCATTCCTTTCAGATAGCCAACAAACGTGCATATTTCTTAACACAATTCCATTATCTGGCTTAGGTTTCAACAATGTGCTGATGTTCCTAAAATATGGATGTGGTTTAAACTAGGTTTTGCCCTATCCATAAGTTCTTTAGGGTCTGTGCCATTGCTTAAAAGGAACTAAGTTCCAAAGTTTCATTATAGTTTCATGTCGTGCCTTGAGCTATTAACTAAGAGACAATCCCATTTTCAAGTAAGCAATCCTTGACTTATCTGAAGAAGTATTCACCCCGTCGACCGGATCAAAGGTTCTTCGTATTCTTATCTAGTGGCTTTTTTGTCTTGGTCCTAAACTCTCTAAATTGCTCGAAGGTTTTAGACTTATGACTCATTAACTAAACATAACCATATCCTGTGTGATCATTGATATATATGACGGAGTACTCATATACTCTTTAGGCTTTTACATTAATTGGTCCACATACAACTGTGCACCAATTCAAGAGGTATGGTTGTACTTTTTTCTTTCACCAAAAAGGGCCTCTTTGTCATTTTCCTCTTTTTGTAAAAAAACAAAACTCACAGGTTGGCAATGATTTTAAATTCTAATACGCCCAAGAGCCCATCTTTGATCATTCTATGTATCCTCTTAGGGTATAGTAGGTTAATATAACCCAAATACAAATGCTAAAGATAACTTTGCTTGGGA
This sequence comes from Artocarpus hirsutus, assembly GCA_946598075.1. Taxonomy (NCBI): domain Eukaryota; kingdom Viridiplantae; phylum Streptophyta; class Magnoliopsida; order Rosales; family Moraceae; genus Artocarpus; species Artocarpus hirsutus. Next base: position 3,479 of record CAMOHE010037796.1, on the reverse strand, counting down.
CTAATCTTTCTCTTTTTATATACATGCATATGCTCATCATTGATTTCTATGTTATGCGAACTATGGATCTTTAGACTTAAGTGATATAAATATACTCTCAATGAACCAGAACAAACATTTTATTATTCATAGAAACATAAACTTAGGAGCGAAAACTAATATGGTACCATTGTTTAAACAAACAAGAAGCCAAAATTAAGTTCCTCTTAACGTCTAGATCATAAATACAATCATACAAAACTAAAGTCCTATCATTAAAGATAAATGAACAGATTTAATCTTCTCAGCTAAGACGAATTGGCAGTCTTAACCACTAGTTCATGGTACCTTGTTTAGCTTCTTAGTTTCTTCAAGCTGCAAAAATGTTACAAATATAATTTGTAGCACCAGAATCTATTATCCTGGTATTTGTAAAATTTTATACAAAACAAGCTTTAATCACTAAAAGATTACCTATACTTGATTTGGTTATGTTGCAGTATTTTTAACATCGTCCATTTGCACCACACTTGAAGCATTTGCGTTTTGGTTTGCCATCCTTCTTGGTGCTTGGCTTCTTTGCTTTCCCAAACCTATTCTCCTTCTGTTTTGGGATTTGTGTTCTGGCTTTCCCTTAGAAAGAAGAATCCTTAACGAGAACGAGATTCAAGCTTCTCAAAGACTTCTCCAACCGATAAATCTCCTCAAGAGAATGCAATTCATTTATGAGCTCTATAATAGTCATTCATTTTGTTCATTTTATAATTAACATTGACCTCTTTGAATTGCTCTAGAAAATATTAGAGCACTAAACAAAATTTTTCACATCATCAATTTTGACACCTTGAATCTCAGGCTCATTCAAGAAATAAACCATCCTTAGTACATGAAATCAAACCCTCGTTCCCTTTCTAATTCTAGGCTTGTAAACGCCTTGCTGAACGAGTATTCTACTTAAATATTTGTTAAAGGCTACCAATAATCTTAATAACAGTCTATATGATAGCATGTTGAGTCTTAAGCACATCACAGACCGATGCCAATATGTATTATTTAGTCATTTTATTGGCCTTTTTTTAATTTCTCACATAGCCTCCTCAAATTCCCTATGTGCTTCAGCATCTGGGACTTTAGATCACAGTTGGGCAAGACAAAAAAAAAGGCATGAAACAAAGTGAAAAGAAAAAAATTAGCAATTTGGGTGCCGCAGCCATGTGATTTGGCCCTCGCGGCGCCAAACTGTGCAAAACTCAGGCCATAGACCTGAGAGTTGAGCGCTGCAGCATTAGTAGAGTCTGTCCCAAATCAATGCTTTACACTGTGGCGTTGGGAGCTTGAAGCCGCAACGCCAGTTGGAGTTTCCCAAAATTGAAAAAGTTTAATTCTTCCCCAAGTTACCTATTTAGTTCAAGGCTGATGAATAGGACGCTTTAGCACTCAAAAAAGGAACTTTTGGTACATCAAATGAGCGCCTAAAGGAGATATTTTGGTGCGGTGACAAAGACTGTTGATTCCAAAGACTGAGAAGCTTAATTCTATTCCAGTTTCTTCTTCTTTCTGATTGTGTTTGAGAACATCTTTATATGTTTCTTGGTTGAGACAAGATGTAGCCTATGTTTAATATTATGCCTTTGATTATCTGAACTATTTTTAATAGATTCTTCATCAATTTATTTATACTATCTTATTCTTAATGCTTATGATTTATAAGCCATTTAGTACGTATGTCCAAAACTGTTAAAATAGTTCAAACCATAAAGGCATTTCAAAATGGCGTTTAGTTGAGTAACAACTAAGCTAAGTTAAAACTATAAAGGCAGTTTTAAAACAGCCAATACCCCTAAAATCTAAACTCCTTTCAATTTAAAGTCATACGGTTTGAATCATTTTCTATAGTAAAAACCATTCCCATTCTATTTTTTCTTCCATAAACCATAGTTTTCTAAACATCAGTTCTAATTTTAAACTTGATGTGATGTTTTATTCTCGTTTTAAACATTTACGTTTCACACTTCTGTTTAAAACCACATTTTAAATTATACAATTTAAACCCACAGTTCAAATCATAAGTTCTAAACCACACTATTCTGAACTCACACACAAAACGAACCATTAATTGGCCATTAATTTGATGATTTATCATTTAGAATTCAACAGTTGAGAGAGGAATTTTAGATATGATCTTTCGATAATAAAACCTCGGATTTTATAGAGTTCGGGTGGCCTATAATTCCTTTGTATATTTTAAAGAACCATAGAACATAAAGAATTCTTAATAATTTGATTTTGTAGGGATATCAAAATCGATTATAGGAATATTTTCACTCGACACTCGAGAAAAAGAGTTGAATAAATTAGGTTTTTTTGCTAATAAAACAAGAAAAAGACATAGCTGAAGGCTAGGTGAAATTAAATCTCTAGAGTTCAAATTCACTTATTTAAAATCCTAAAGTTATTCGATTTTCCTTTTAATTTTTACTTTAGTTTTTATTTTATATTTTTCATTTATTCTCTTCCTTTAATATTCAAATAAAATATGGATTATTTTAAATAAAATACTGAGTAAGAATTTGGTTACTATTGTAGCGTCTCCCTTACAGATGTCACAATAATCATTACTTTTACTATTAATATCATTATTTATAGATAAACAATTCAAATGAAATACTTACACTTAAGAAGATATCCCAAGAACACATGCATATATATATTTTTTTAAGAAAACTATTTACCGGATTTGTTCCCTCACCTCGATTAGCCCGACGGAACACCTACAATGTTCGGCTGACCGACATCCTATAGAAACGGTTGGATTACGAATAAAAACATTTGTCAAATTATAGACACACACAAAACTTCAAACAATGTTTAAAACCATCGAGAAAAAATATTTAAATGTCAAAGTATTTTAATCATATCAAAAGAAAAGAAACATGTTATAGTCCTCAAGAAACCACAATTAAGAAAATATTAAACAGTCTCAAAACATTCAAAAGTCTATAAGAGAATAAACCAAGTCTTAAATTATTAGTGCAGAAAATAACATTAATAATAAAATCATTACTCAAGTAATTAATTCTTTTCATGACGTGATTCTGTTTTCAATCCAGCACTTCTTACACACACGCCTGTCTCCATTCTTTACCTATTCCATATGCCTTTTACCTTTATCTGCAACATTATATAAAACTAAATAAGCATAAGCTTAATAAAGACACTCTCTTATCACACAACATAAAATATAAATTTTCATAAAAACATAACATAAGATCATAATCATAAACATAAGCATACACATAATAGTACACAAAGCACATGTTCATATATATATATATATATATATATATATAAAACAAATCTTTCATTCAAACTTCGGTATCAAAATGTTATTAATTTTATCTTTAGGGGCCAAAGCATTGCATCATTAACATCGTAGGTGCACCGTCATGAGAGAAGTAAAGTAGCTAGTCTCAAACCAAACATAACAAGACCAAACCTTA
>CAMOHE010037791.1:0-10156 GCA_946598075.1 Artocarpus hirsutus | reverse complement strand
TGCTTTAGATCTCTGTACATTTTTGTGCTACCTGGGTGCATTGAATAAGGAGTCATATAAGCTTCTTTTAAGATCTCTTCTTTAATGGCTTTAACAAACGGCGCACATTGCCACTTTCTATATCTTATAATCCCAACTTCAACAACAGAGAAGTTTGGTTTTTCTCCTGCATCAATTTTGTTTCTCAACCCAATCAAATACTTGTCCCTTTTTTGACCTTCTTTAATTTTATCTTGTAGCATAGGTTGCAATACTAGAGTTGACAATCTACTCGTTATTCCTTTCGAGACAATGTCAAGCTCTAACCTTTGCAAATCCAATAATATTTGTTTTTGAATGACATGGAAGGATGACATTGATTTTCTACTCAAGGCATTTGTGACCACATTTGCTTTACCAAAATGGTAATTGATTACACAATCATAGTCCTTCACAAGTTCCAACCATATATGTTGCCATATATTCAACTCCTTCTAAGTGAAGAGGTATTTTAGACTCTTATGGTCAGTATAAATCTCACACTTCTCACCAAACAGATAATGTCTCTAGATTGTCAAAGCAAAAAAAATAGAAAAAACTTCCAAATCATGAGTTAGGTAATTCTTTTCATACTCTTTTAGTTGCCTTGAGGCATATGCAATTATCTTTCCATTCTACATCAACACACAGCCTAAACCATTCTTGGAGGTATCACTATACACTACAAATCCACCCGTTTCTTTTGGAATGGTAAGCACTAGAGCTATGATTAGCCTATGCTTCAATTCTTGAAAACTCCTTTCACAATTATTAGTCCATTGAAATTTCACATTCTTTCTAGTCAGTGATGTTAACAGAGCAGCTATTTTAGAGAACCCCTCAACAAATCGTTGATGGTACCCTGCTAAACAGCTTCAACTTTACTGGATCAATAGAAATTCCATTCTTGGACACTATATGTCCTAGGAATGCCACTAGTTCTAGCAAAAATTCATGCTTCTTAAATTTGGCATACAGCTTGTTTTCTTTAAGAACTTGTAGCACAATTCTTATGTGTTCTTCGTGTTCTTCCTTAATCCAAGAATAGATCAAAATATCATTAATGATCGCAATCACAAATTTATCAAGAACCTGCTTGAACACCCTATTCGTTAAGTCCATAAATGCAGTAGGGGCATTTGTTAAACCAAAAGGAGTCACGAAAAATTCATACTACCCATACCTTGTTCTAAAGGCAGTCTTCTGCACATCTTTTTCTTTGATCTTCAATTAATGATATCCACTCCATAAATCAATTTTTGAGAAAAAGGAAGCGCCTTGTAATTGATCAAACAAATCATCTATGCATGGAAGTGGATACTTTTTCTTAATAGTCACCTTGTTTAACTCTCTATAATAAATATATAACCGTAACATGCCATCCTTTTTCTTTACAAATAACAAAGGCGCTCCCCAAGGAGAATAACTAGGGCATATAAAACCCTTATCAAGCAATTCTTGCAATTGTACTTTCAACTCCTTTAATTCTATTTGTGCCATTCTATGAGGTGCCTTGGAAATTGGTGCAGTTCCTTGTACAAGATCAATTACAAACTCAATCTCTCAATCTGGTGGCAATCCTCGTAAATCATTTGGGAACACTTCTAGGAATTCTTGAACCACATCTACATCCTTCGGCTTTAACTTCAATTCTACTGAAGTATCCATCACACTAGCTAAATAGCCAACACAACCTTTGCTAAGCATCTTTTGAGCCTTCATTGCAATTATAATTAGTATAGATGATCTCCCTGCAGTTTCACTAAACATAAACTATTCTTCTCCAGATGGATGAAAGATCACAATCTTCTTGTTGTAGTCAATTGTGGCATGATATTTTGCCAACCAATCCATACCCAAAATGACTTCAAAATCAGCCATATCCAAAACCACGAGATCCACATATAAGATTCCATGACCAATCTAAACTGAGCAAGCGCTTAACATTTGATTCGATTCCATTTCTTTCCCTGATGGTAACATTACACTATATCTCATTTTCAGCAAATTTGGTATAATGCCTAATTTCCTCACAAATGTACTTGATGTAAATGAATGCGTAGATCTTGAATCTATCAATGCATTTACAATAACTCTAGAAATTAAAATATTACCTAAGACTACAGAAGCATCTGCTTTAGCTTGTTTCTTTGTCATCGTATACACCCTTCCTTGGACTTTCTTTTATAGTGTATGGTAATCCTTTGCCAAATATCCTGACTTCTTGTACTTGAAACATAAGTTATTACCTTTATAACACTTTCCAAAATGATTCTTCTCACACTTAGTGTAGCAACCCCCTCCCCCCCTCCCCCAGGAGGAAAGAGAGGAGAGGAGCGTCACGCATCGTTCGTTCGTGCATGTGAAGATGAGTACAAGGTAAGATAAGATCGGTAGGCCAGTATAGGGTAGTCGGTAGGTCGATCCATGCATCAGCAGTTCGACCAATAATGGTCGGCCTACCGATGGTTGAAGATCGGCCTGTCAATCGTGTTCGGCCTACCGAAGTCTTAAGTTCGGCCTACCAAATTGTGTATGCAGATTTTATTAATGTTTTAAAAAGTTAATTCAATTTATAATTGTTTTGGCATACTGTTTAAAGGTTGTTTATGAACAAGTAAATTATTTTTATAAAAATGGATTAAGTTATAGTATATTGATTAAGTTTTTTTAAAAAAATATATGCATGGATCCTGGGTTAAGTTTAATAAACTTTACCTTATTTAAATGGTTAATTTTAAAAGTAATAAAAACGGGAAAGAATGCAACGATATCTATGATGTCCGTAAGGGGGCGTTACACTTAGCACATAGTGCACTAGTAGAAACTGTAGATTACACGATGGTTTAAAACCGTCATGGTATGGTTTCATGACGATTACAAAACCATCGTGTAATCGTCTGTCGTGGTACCAACTAGACTTTTCACAATAGTTTTTTACAGTCATAGAATCCTCATTTTGGTTGGGTTCTAAGATCTTGGGATGAAAACACCATAACGGTTTTCACTAAAAACCGTCGTGAAACACTAAGCTATGCCATACACGTCAGTTTTTATGATAACCATTGTGTAAGGCTTTTGTTTCACGACAGTTTTCACCAAAAGCCATCGTGAAAAAGTTATTCTAAAGCTAAAAAAAAACCAAAATTTCTAGTTTTTCACAGGATGAATAGTCCCATATTTTCACCATTAATAAAATGCCCTGATTTTAAAATCACATAATTACATTGAACTATAATTTTTTTACAAAATCATATCTATTTACATTGTAAAGTCATGAACTCTTTTCATGCTTGCACAAAAGTTGATGGATTCTTGGAGTCTAAGTCCATGCATGCTGTGTCATGTGTGAGGTAAAGAAAGAAAAACAAAAATAAATAGAATTAATAAAATTAATTAACTAAAACATAAACACAAACACAAACACAAACACACAGTTATAGAAGCTTTTCATCAAACATGTGGTGGGCATCATAATAATACTTAAGCATCACAAACACGTAGAGAGTAACTTATTCTCACACCAAAATGCTAAATGTTGTTCAAAGTTCTTTCAAACACCAAATACAAGTAACACATACTAAATGGCAAATAACAAATTAATATAACTAATATTAAAACTAAAACTAAAGTTAAATAACACTAAAATAACAAAATAATACTAAGTTTAGAACTAACAATAACACTAAAATTAAAACTAAGGGTTTGAAATTTACCAATAGTGGTGGAGTCAGTGGAACATCAAGGGATGAGTTGAATGATGATGGAGTTGGTAAAATGTCAAGGGACGCAGATGAATGGTGGCGAACGGCTTTGGGTTTGTTGGGGGTTAGGTCGAACGATGGTGGGGTCATGGAGAGGGTGACAGAGGAAAGTTAAAGTCAATGGAATGCCGTGGGGATTGGGTTCATTGGTGGCTAGGCCGTTTGTGGGGGGTGGGGTGGGGGGAGGTGTTACAGGGAGAAGGGGGTTTGAGTTAGAGAAATTTCAAATAAATAGGGAAGGCCATGGCATTGGCGCGGGATTAAATTTTGGTAGGGCACTAAAAATTTTGAACATGCAGAACCTTGAGAGAGAGAGAGGGAGCGCTTTTAGAGAGAGAGGGAGGCGAATTCAAAATGGGGAGGTGAGTGCGTGTTTCAAAATTTTTAAAGGGGAAATGAAACTTCCAAAATGGTTTATGCATAAACCACTGTGGAAGCTCATTTATAGCATTAAAATGCTGCCTTAAAAAAGGGCCTTCCATGTAAATCATCGTGGAAGCTATTTTACAGCATTAAAACTACTACCTTAAAAAAAGCCTTCCACGACGGTTTATAAATAAACTGTTATGGAAGCTCTTTTATAGCATTAAAAATGCTACCTTAAAAGCAACCTTCCACGATAGTTTATTTATAAACCATAGTGGAAGCTATTTTACAGCATTAAAAATGCTACCTTGAAAAGGCCTTCCATGACAGTTTAATTATAAACCGTCAAAGAAAGCTCTTTTACAACATTACAAATGCTACCTTAAAAAGGCCTTTGACGATGGTTTGTTGTCGTGGAAGCTCTTTTACAACATTAAAAATGCTACCTTCCATGACGGATTGATTATAAACCGTCGTGGAAGCTCTTTTACAACATAAAAAATGCTGCCTTAAAAGCTACCTACCATGACAGTTTATTTATAAATCGTCGTGGAAGCTATTTTACAGCATTAAAAATGTTGTCTTAGAAAGGCCTTCCATGACGATTTATTTATAAACCATCGTGGAAGCTCTATTATAGCATTAAAAATGCCACCTTAAAAACGACCTTCTCCATGATGGTTTATTTATACACGATGGTTTTTCTAAAAACTATCACGGTAGGTTAAGTATACCACGACGATTTATAAAAAAATATCATGGTGGCTCCCGCCCTTACCACGACGGTTTTCATCTTCGTAGGCATAGCTTGCTGCGTTTTCCCCTTATCAAGATAGTTTTTGAGAAATGGTCGTTAAATGAAGGTCGTATAACCTCAAATTTGTTGTAGTGGTGGCTTCTCAGTTATATTATCAGCTTTTTCAACTCTAGGGCGTTTACTGGTTCCCTACTGTGGCTTTTGTTTTGCCTTTTTCTACTGGGTTGGATTTCTTTGTGTAAATCTTGATCTCCTTTGTTGGCAAAATGTTTCAATATCTTTTTCATTCTAATGTACTATCAATGCCTTATCGACTAGCTCCCTAAACTCCATTGTAGAAGACATCCTCACATCCCTTGTAATTTCAAGATTAAGACCTCTCAAGAAGTTGTCTATTTTCTCATTGTTGTCTTTAGCAATATAAGGGACATATTTGTAGCCTTCATCAAATTTTTTAATATAATCACACATTGACGTCCCTCCTTACTTTAGCTCTAGAATCTCCTTCACTTTCAGTAATCTAGCATCCCTAGTGAAATATTTTTTGTAGCAGATCTTCTTGAATTTGTCCCATGTCAAACTCATCCATGTTCACTACAAACTTTGTTCCTTCCCACCAGGTTCTAGCTCCCTTTTTAAGCAAGAAAATTGCACAAAGTACTTTTTCAGCATACTAATCCTTATGTAATCAAAGATGGCATCCAAGGATTTCACCCACTCTTCTGCAACTAATGGGTCCAAACCACCTTCAAAGTCGGGAGGCTCTATCTTCCTAAATCTCTCATAAACAGTTTGTCAAGCATTCGATTGAGCTAGAGGCGGAGTAAGTGGTTGGTATTGGTTATTCTTTTGCATATCCAATAATTGTTTTATCTGTTCACTATGCATCCTGGTCTGTTGTTGGATCAGATTTGTCAAATTATGCACTAAATCAAGATTACCCTCCCAATCATCATCCCTTGTCTTCCTTTTTGATGCAATATCTTCTTATATAATGCTCAATCTTATTCCTTTAATTAGCCCATAATAAAAACAATCATAAATTAACAAAATCATAAAAACAACAAATCATAAAGACAAGAGATACCAACGATTGACAAAGTTTCCCAGTCAGGATATGTTCATATGCCTCTTTTGTCTTCAAAAATGATTTAACTTCCACTTTGATACCAAAAACTATAATACTCCTCTAGCTAACTAATAAGCATGTGGAAAGCCTATTTCATTAGGATAAAAAATATTAACCTTTCATTTACATCATAAATGTTATAGTTTACTTAAAATATTCATTGCATTATAGAAAAGTTTTAAAACTGTTGTTTCACTTATTTCCTTATTTATAACATATACAATATTTTAAAATAAAATGTGAAATATACTATCACATCCAAAGTTAGTAATATATATGTTTATAAAACCATAACAGAGCTGCTAAGTTTGAAAAAAAGAGTTCCAAGATATTTTTCAAAAGCTGTTCTAAAACATGGCATATGAACAAATCTCTGTCTGACAGCTTTGGATACGCAGTCATCCCCTAACCCTGTACATCCTTACCTGCATCATAAGAACTATAATGAGCTAAAAGCTCAATAAACAAAAACTAATGTATGAACATGAACATTGAATGAGAATGCAACCAAACATTTTCTTTTATCTATTTTCTTTCAACAATTCTTTCTTCTTTTGGGTACCTTTAGAGTGTGGTACTTAACTGGCAACGGTAGGTCATAGTTTTTGGAGCCTATTCATAATTGTGGCCAATGTAACAATAATAATATGGCGTTTCCATCTTGGTCTTTAGACGTCAAGTATTTGCCTTATTCAGTCTCAGTTTAACTGGCTAAGGTGCAGGTTGACTAAGATTGAGGACAAGGAAGGGTGAGTGTGTAAGGGGTGTTGGATTAGAAACGAAGTCATGTCATGAAAGGAATTTAAACTCATCCAAAATTTAATATATTATGCTCTGCATTTTTATTTGTTTGAGACTTAGTTCTATTTGTGATATGTTCTTTTAAATTTATGTTTTGTTGAATGTAATTTGCGTTTTTGAATTTTAGTTTCTTAGATTAATTATTAAAGAATATGCTATATAGTTCATTTCTTCTTAATTAGTCTTTATTAGTTATTTGATTAAAAGTTAAGAATGCTTGAATTATGTGTATGAGTTTGTATTTGTTAAATATTTGTTTTTGTAAACTAAGTTTTCTACAGGGGTCCGATTAGCCAAATGCCTTAGGTATTCCATCGGGCTAATCGAGGAGGAAAAGTTAAATCCAGTAAGTAGCACTTAAAGAAAAAATGGATTTAATTCCCTGCATATTTCTCCAAGTGTCATTGATTGCTTCGATCTTGTTATCTGTAATTATTATGTTTGATGGTAAAAACAACATTCCCTATGATGTCTAAGGGAGCGTTACAAATTTTTCATTGAATTAGAGATTACTTCAAAAACAAAGCAAATGTGGGTACGGTTTCGACATAGTTGATTCCAACTCCCATGTCGCCTTGTCAATGCTATGGTATTGCCACAACACTTTCATTAACAGTATATTACAACATCGCAAGCTAGTCACTTTCTAATCAACTATTGATATCAGCACCTCTTTATAGGTCGTGTCCTCCTAAATTGGGATATCATAGGTGGAAACAATCATCCTAAGATGTCGTACGACATACCATGGTGTAAGTTTACCACTTACACCGAAGCATGTAATACCCTTGCATGGAGATATGTTAAGAAGGACAAAATCACCTTCCTCAAACTCTAAAGGTTGGTGTCTCCTATTAGCATAACTCTTTAATCAACTCTAAGTTGCTTGCAAATCGTCTCTTATTATAACAATCTTCTCAATGTTCTGTAGATTTGATCTAGTCTGCTGAAAATCTTATCCTCCAACTCTAACCAACAATTAGAGATCAACATGGCTTCCTGTAAGGAGCCTTGAATGGTGCCATACCAATGCTCGCCTGGCAACTTATGAACTCAGCCAAACACAAGTGCTTCTTTCAATTTTCTGCCAAAGTCCAAAATGCAAGAGCACAACATATCCTCAAGAATCTAGATAATCCACTGAGACTGACTAGTATAAGGATGAAAAGCAGTGCTAGAGTTCAATTCTATACCCAATGCTTCTTGAAAACTCCTCCAATACTTAGCATTAAACTAAGTATCTTTATTAGAAATGATGGATAATGAAACACTATGTAACCAAACTACATGCTCAAGACACAATTCTCCCAAGACTTTCCTCGAGTGCATCAACCTAAACAGAATAAAATGAGATGATTTTGTCAACCTGCCAACAATAACCCAAATAGCATCGTGCTTCTGTTTTGTCCATGGTAATCCAATGAGAAAACCCATTATGATATGCTCCCTTTCCATCCTAGAATAGGAAGAGACTGAAGCTGTTTGGTGGGCTTTGGTGCTCAACTTTCATTCAGAGACATGTCACACACTCGGCAACATAGCCTTAAACATATTTCGTCATACTTCTCCACCAATATTATTTCTTGAGATCATGATACATCTTGGTATTTCTAGGATGAATGTCAACTTATATGCTTCACCCAATATAGCTTTGGTTACTTCTTCCACTATAGGAATAGCTAGACGACCCCTTGAAATACAAAGACCCATTTGCCAGCATATTCCACTCATTAAACTACTCCTCATTTTAAATCCAAGTCCAAATCCCCTAAAGACGCTAATATTACTAATGATTTAGTTTCACATACTGAAAAAGTGTTGGCGCAGATACTAAATTATAAACGATAGCCAAATTATAATCCTTATAATACTATAGCCTATACTTACTAACCATAGCATCTCTTCCCCAATCTTCTAACACTAAACATGCGAAAATCCCCAAGGATTTCCCGGTAAGTGTATCTACCAATGTTTGCCTTTTTGAGATGATAGTGCAATGTGAAGTCAAAATTTTCTAACATCTCCATCCATCTTCACTACCTCAAATTCCAATCCATCCAAGTAAATAGCCACCTCACGCTGTTATGATTAGAGAAAACCCAAAATGTCACACCAATAGAAAACAACTCTAAATCTTTAATGCGTGGATAACTGTTGTGAGCTCTAGATCATGCGTGGGATAATTCTGCTCATGCGGTTTCAATTGTTGTGACCCATACGCCCTAACCCATCCATGTTGCATCAATATACATCCAAGCCCATGTCCCGATGCGTTCGTTTAAATCTAATAGGCTCATTACTATTCAGCATAATCAAGATTGGAATGGTAGTCAATCAGGTATTCCTAGAAGGCATGCTCACACTCATCGTTCCACTTAAATTGAACTTCTATCTTAGTCAACTGCATCAATGATGCTACCATCTTAGAAAAATCTTCCATGAACACCTATAATATCCAGCAAGTTCAAGAATACTTCTAATCTTTGCCTCGTTCTTCTGTCGTTTCTATAACAACTTTGCTTATGTGGCTGTTACTTAATTATATAACTGTGAACTTAAACATACTTTGACTTAAAGTGCTTAAATTACAGAATTAATTTTTCTAAACGAAATAATAATTATTCTCTTCAAAATGACTCTTCTAAATAATTAATAACCAAGACCATCTCCTGACGCGTTTTAACATTCCAAATGCAACGGTGCCCTCCGTTCAAGCTAATTCCACTCTATTTGTTTAGTACCTACTGTAACAGTACCTAGAAAGATATTTCCAGCAATTAAATATCTCCAAAAGTGTCAGTACCACCTGAAGTTGCTCTAGGACCATTCTCAAGGATGCTTCACGGACTATAGATATTGTAAGATCCAATTAGAACCACTTAGCTTGGAATCCAGGTAAGTAGGAATCTCGCCTACAGTATGAACAGTTTTGAAATAAATAATTTTATATGTTTTTGTAAAAATTATGACATGCATAATTAATGTTATTTCATGTCATGTTGTGCTATGATGTGATGTTATTTTATGATATGATACAAAATACAACATTATACTAAGTCCTGTTGTGTCATGCTATAATGTGCCACGTGGAGTTATGATGTGATTACAATTTATTATGTTTAAGTTTGTCATTTATTGTTATGTTATGGTTACATCATATGCAGTAAGTGAGGTATATTGTATTAAATTATACTACATACCCACCTTCCGTTAAACATGTTTATGATTCACGATTTATGAATTTGTGATGCTATAGAACAACATTTCATACTACATACACACAATAAGATAAGTGAAACAAATAGAATAAGCTAAAGGTGT
>CAMOHE010037790.1:18910-39804 GCA_946598075.1 Artocarpus hirsutus | reverse complement strand
GCATAATTTTAGTAGTGAAATCCTATCTCATTCCTAAAATTGAAAGTTAATTCCTAAACTTATAATTCTTCTAGGAAATCAAAGATGGAAAACCATAGAAGTATTCAAGCTTGTGCTCAAGCTACTGCCAAAGCTGGCAACCCAGCCGATACTAATATGATGACAATGATTGCTGACCTTCAAAGATAGCTTCAAGATCAAAGAAGAAAGATTGAGGAACTTAGAACTAATGGTCATAGGGGCGAAAGACAAGGTGAAAACATGCCACATCCTCTATAACAGCAAAGAGAGGTAGCCCTAACCCCTACACAAAAAGCAAGATCTACTTACCAAGAACCCTTACAGACACAGAGAGAAACTTACAAAAACTCTATATAAATTACGAGTGTTTTTGTATCAAATTTCTCAGATACTTCGTAATTTGTATCAATCTATTTATCATAGTAAAAGACAGTGGACATAGCTCTCATTATAGAGTGAACCACTATAAATCTTATGTGTGGTATTATTTATCTTTTTCACATTATGTAATTATTTACATCTTTAATTTAATTTTTATGCTATAATTATTTTAATCTTATTCTTAGAAGCTAAACAAATTATAACAATGGTGGTTTGAGGGCCCAAACTCGTGAATAGCAAACACCAAATTGATTACTAATCTATTTATATTTAGTTGTTGATCCGTCTATAGGCAACCTATAATAAATTAATTCTTGAATAATAATAATTCTAGTTGTTGTAATAATAATAATAATAACAATAATAATAATAATTTATTATTATTATTATTATTATTATTATTATTATTATTATTATTATCATTATTATCACTATAGTTTGGCAATTACATACACTACATTCTCAAACTTTGAGATCGAGAATAATAAGGACAATTTATGACCTAGCACTACAAAAATCTAGACTTTTAGTCTTAACAATTTTTAGTAAAACTTTTAGTCGCAACAAAATATTATGACTAATATGCAATTAATCATAAGCTTTAGTTTAATTTTTGTCGTGACTTAAAGTTTTAGCCACTTTACAGTTCAGTGCCCACCGTCGGGCCTTCAGATCTTAAACTTGAGGATTTTGAAAGATTCAGCATCAGATATGACAAAAACGTAGACCACCAGAATGTGCACGACTAGTGCAACGAAGCACAAACCGTGTCTCAAGGCGACGAGTAGATTGAGGTCCTTATTGCAGAAGTTGAATCATTGAAGAATGCTACTAATGTTGAAACATTGAAGAAGCGGCTTCATGAACAGGCAATGCATTCATAGGAGCATGATAGGCAACTTAACCAACTTAGCAGTAAGAATAATGCCCTCAGGAGCTAGATCAGCTATCAAAACTCCTAACTTTCAGCCTACTCAGATTAGTACCCTTATTTTGGGTATTCGACATTCCCAACAATGACAACCATGTGGTGGCAATACCAGACACCATCTCCAACCAGGCAACAACTTTCCTATAGCCTCATTGGAATGATGCCGTTCACTGTACATAACCCCGACACCTATAGTGGCAACTACTACCACGACAACTACAACAGCACTAACATCGATTACACCACAGCTGTTACAACTGCTCCATAAGGCTTAAGTATAGAAGATCCAAAAGCATTTCGACAACAAAATGAAGAGATTGAGCAGACAACGTAGGCAGAAGCTGTTTAGACTCTAGCCTTATTAACTATTAAGGCCATCCTACAGATGATGCAAAATACGCTCGATCAGAATACTATGTTGGTCGAGGAGAAGATCGACTAGAAAGTACCTAAGGCTACAAGTAAGAACTCTAGTACTCGATGACATCTCGTAGAATATATACAAAGAGGATTACTTCTATTGTTCCTCCAACATACAGGAACCTCGTGTTTGCACGATTCGATGGAACCAAAGACCTAAAAGATCACTTCCTCCCATTCAAGAATTTTTTCAGTGCAACAAATATCCTAGATTCAATACTGGATGAGATGATGTGTAAGATGTTCACACAAAGTTTGAGAGGACCTAGCCTCTGATGGTTCAGCAACTTGCTTGCTAGAACAATCGATAGCTTTAAGGAGTTGGTGGATTCTTTTGTCAAAACCTACTCTGTGCACATCAAAATGGGCAAAATGATCAAAGACCTCAGGATGGTGATTTAGAGCTTAGGGGAGTCGTTACAAACTTACATTAAGAGGTTTAGCAAAGCCATGTTGGAGATCTCGAATATGGAAGATGGAACAACTTAAGAACCATTGAAGAAAGGTCTATTACATAAGTCCTCTTTAAAAAACAACAACTGCTTGAAATACCCGCATACGATTCAGAAGGCCCTGAATGGATCCAAGGGGTGGATTTACCTTGAAGAGAAAAAATGAGCATTACAAGTAAGAACTTATGAGGAATAGGGAGGAAAGTAGGATAGTAAAAAGACAACCAAAGACACGACCAGAACAAAGAAGACAAACAAGAACAACACCAAAAAGAGAATAGGGGAAGAAAGAATAAACACCACAAGGGGGAGTAGGCCATTGTTGCCACCAAGTTATGCCTTGAACATATTCTCAACTAAATTGATTACCTAGTTAGAGGGGAAGGATTATGTCAGGTGGCCAAATAAAATGGCCCCAAGCTAGTCCTGCTACTAGACAAAGTATTGTAAATACTGTTTGCTAGGCCCTACAAACTGAGATTACAGAATTGCTAAAGAAATAGCACTTGAGGGAATATCTATCAAAACGAGGAAGATGAACATATTGGCTAGACAGCGAGAGGAGTAGCCTAAAGAACAAAGAAGCCCAAGAGAAAACTCCACTACCACCATATGTTAGGAAAGTAATTAGACCCATTTGTGTTGTTAACCAGATGAAAGATTATCAGAAAAGAGCAAATTAGGTGACTATAGTTCGACAATAAAAGAGTTTGAAGAGCACACTATTTCGTTTCGTAGCGACAAAGCATCAAGGCTTGACAATCCACACGATGATGCTTTGGCGAAAAAGCTCAACATCACAAATTGTAAAATTGTAAGAATACTCGTTGACAATGGGAGCTCAGTAGAAATTCTATTTCTCTCAACATTAAGAGAAATAGACATTGACAAGAAGGAGATAGAAAAAGCTACCTTCATATTGGTGGGATTCAATGGAGAGGCCACCATGGCACTAGGAAGAATCAAATTGTTGGTCTATGTTGTAAGAAAGAACAAGATGACAAGTTTTCTTGTCATGGATTGCCCCTCTAGATATAACATGATCCTTGGGCAACCTTGGATACATTTAATGAAAGTAATCCTATCCATTTACCACCAACGAATTTGATTCCTAACGAAGTGTAGAATAAGAGAAATCTGGGGAAGCCAAGATGTTGCTAGAAGTTGTTATCTAATAGCATTGAAGCAAAAGAAGCCAGCTTTATAGCAATTACAGATGATCCTATAAAGTGGGTTGATTATTAATGAGCGAGGGGAGCCAATGCTTTAACAATTGAATGAAGTACAGATTGACCCTAAGAATGAACGCTAGACTGTAAATATTAGCTCGTAGCTTGATCCAGAGATAAAATTCTTTGTAGTTGATTTTTTAAAGGCTAACAAAGACTGTTTTGCATGGTCTTATGCAAATATGTCTGGGATCAACCCAAGTTTTATTACCCACTAGCCCAATGTTGATGCAAACCATCGGCATTTGTGGCAAAAAGGATCGAGTAGAATAATATAAAAAGGGAGGAAGCTAGGCCTCTATTGGAACCAGGGTTGATTTGGCAATTAAATATGTGAATTGGCTTACGAACATCCTGATAGTGAGGAAGAAGAATGGGAAGTGACAAATGTGTGTAGACTTCACAGACTTGAATAAAGCTTGCCCAAAAGACAGCTATCCATTACCTAACATCGATTGCCTTTTCTCGATGTATTCTTCGGCTGCAATCAGATTCTATTACATATCAAAGATCAAAAGAAGTCTACCTTCATCATCGAGCACGAGATTTTTTATTTCAAGGTTATGCCATTTGGGTTGAAGAACACTGGAGCAACTTATCAAAGACTCGTCAACATGATGTTCGAGAAAAAAATTGGTAAGAATATGCAAGCTTTCATTGATAACATGATGGTAAAATCTTTGCAGGCTCATCTTCATGTATAGCATTTGCAAAAAATGCTTTGATGTGCTAAGGAAGTATAACATGAAGTTGAACCTAGAAAAGTGTACTATTGGGCTCATAAGCAGAATGCTCCTTCGATCACTTATAACAAAGTGGGGGATCAAGGCAAATCCAAACCAAATAAAACTTTTCCAACTTATGCCATCACCACAGAGCAAGCAAGAAATTCATAAATTAACCAGATGTGTCATAGCTCTTAACCGGTTCATAGCTTGCTCATCGACAAATTTTTTTTGTTCTTTTAGTTGTTGAAGAAGGACACAAAGTTTGAATGGAGCAACCGCTGTGAACAAGCCTTCCAAGATTTGAAGAAATACCTTTTCACTTTGCCGATCCTGTCAAAACCAAAAGATGGAGAATCGCTGTATCTCTACTTGATAGTTTTAGAAACAGTAGTCAGTTCTACACTAGTTAGGGAGGAAGACTCCATTCAAAAGGTAGTATTCTTCGTAAGTCATGCCCTACTTGATGCAAAAACAAGGTACTTTATTGTAGAAAAAATTACATTCGCACTCATCATATTTGTTTGCAAACTACGACAATATTTTTAGGGCCACACAATTATAGTAATCTTGTCATACCCAATGCAAGCCATTTTGCACAAGCCAGATACTTCAAGGAGGTTGACAAAGTGGGCTATCAAACTCACTGAGTTCAATATCAAATCTAAGCCTTGAACTGCGTTAAAGGCACAAGTGTTGGGGTCATTTTGTTGTAGAGCTAACATATGAGCTCAAAGACAAGGAGCCAAAGGTGTGGACTATATAAGTCAATGGTGCCAGTAACGAAAGAGGTTTAGGTGTTGGAATCTTACTATGATCACCAACGGGTAAGGAAATAGAACAATGCTTCAAGTTGGGGTTTAGAGCAACCAATAACGAGGTCGAGTATGAAGCTATAATCATCAGCCTAAATTAGCCAAGACACTTGAGGCTACAAAGCTTGTAGTAAAAAGTGACTCAACCTTGGTCGTCAATTAGGTTGTTGGAGAATATAAGGCTCATGATGACAAGATGATCTCTTAATTTAAGGTTTTTAATAAGTTGTAGTATCAGTTCGGCCGGTTCAAAGTTAGGCACATACCATATGAGTCAAACTTAAAAGTAGATGCTTTCGCCAATCTTGGATCATTCATTGAAGTGAGAGAAAAGAAAGTCATTCCGTTAGATTACATCGAGCGGCCCAGCATTAGAATGACTAAGGAGATGAACTATGTCAATCCCAATTATGATTGGAGGACCCCAATTGAAATGTACATAAGTAATAAATGGCTCGTAGAAGACAAGCAAGTTGCAAGAAAATCAAGGTTTAAGCAGTGAGATACTGCCTAATAAAAGGGAAGCTTTGCACACAGTTGGTTGCAGGTCCTTACCTTCGATGTCTAGGGAAAGACGAAGCCGAGTGCGTTATTCGAGAAGTTCATGAGGGCCCATGCAGTAATCATTCAAGAGGACGATCTTTGTAAAACAAGATTAAAAGGCAAGGTTATTACTGGCTCTCTAAGCAAAACGACTCTAAGGATTTTGCCAAAAAAATGTGATAGTTGTTAGAGACATGCACTAACAATCCATTAGCCCGTTGAGGAACTTTCATCGATTAGTTCGCCATACCTATTCATGAAATATTCAATGGACATGTTTGGACCATTTCTGCCTGCCCTTAGTTAGGTAAAATATTTTCTAATTCTTACAGATTATTTTTCTAAATAGGTTGAAGCTGAAACCTTTGTAGATATTAAAGAATGTGATGTAAAAAGATTCATCTAGAGAAACATCATCTGTTGTTTTGGAGTACCCAGGGAGATTGTCACTGATAATGGCTCACAGTTTATCTTCGCCTCTTTCAAGAAAATTTTCCAAGATTAGGATATCATCTTGAGCTTCTCGATGACTAGATATCCACAAGGAAATGAACAGGCCAAAGCAATGAATAAAATGATTGTCATAAATTTGAAGAAAAAACTAGAAGCAAAGAAGGGTTGTTGGGTTAAAGAGCTCCTGATGGTATAGACCTATTGAACAACTCCAAGGTGTACAACTGACAAATCCCTATTTTATCTCATTTATAGCACAAAAGTAGTGCCCCCAGCCAAAGTTGTTGCTCGGGACCTCCAGATTGACTGACCGCTTCTTAAAGAAACATTGAATGAGGAGATAAGATATATGCTAGGTCTGATTGATGAAAAGAGGGAAAATGCTCTTTATCATCTTGGTCGCTATCAGTAAGCAGCTATGGAATACTACAATACCAACATAAAAATTAAAGATTTTAGGTTGGAGAACTTGTGCTCGTAAATTTCTTCAAAATATAAGAAAGGTGAATTTTGGAAAGTTGGCTACTAACTAGGAAGGCCCATATCGAGTCTAAGTTATTATACATGACAATGTTTACAAATTGGAGAAAGTCGACAGCTCCACCATTAACAAGAGTTGGAATGCCCATCATTTTAGAAAGTATTATATTTAGTCTTGCTATAATTGTTAGAGTTGAAAATTTTTCTTTTAATTTTTTAGGTTTCTTATAAGACTATTTGGCTCATTTCACAATAAGTTATTTGTCAAATTCCTAAGCATTAGTTGAATGGTCACTTTAGTAATGATTATAAAGAACTTAGGCGTGTTAAAGTGAACTACATCTAGCTTGATCCTTATACATGGGCATGTAGGTAGCTCGTGTGCCATAAACGAGTGCAGCCACGTTATTATTACAACAACTATTTTGCTCAATGTGCGACGATCCCTAATTTCATCAACACTAAATTTGATCTACTCATCCAATGTTTGATTTGACTTGTCATCTTTATGGCCCTACCATTTTTATGGCCCCTAATTTCTTTAATATTGGATTCAATCTATTCATTTAGTGTTCGATTTGATTTGTCATCTCTATGGCCTTGCCATTTTCATGACTTCTAATTTCATCAACACTCGATTCGATCTACTCATCTAGCATTTAATTCAACTTGCCTTCTTTATGGCCCTGCCATCTTCATGGCTCCTAGTTTCATCAACACTGGATTCAATATACTCATCTAGTGTTTGATTCGACTTGCCATCTTTAGGGCTTTGCCATTTTCATGACTCCTAATTTCATTAACATTGGATTCAATCTACTCATCTAGTATTCGATTCGGTTTAGCATCTTTATGGCCCCACCATTTTCATGGCTCCTAATTTAATCAACAATAGATTCAATTTACTCATCTAGTGTTCGATTTGGCTTGCTGTCATTATGGCCCTACCATTTACATGGCCTTAAAGCTCATAGACACTAGATTCAATCTACTCATACAGTGTTTGATTCAACAAGCTGTCTTCATGGATCAACTATTTTTGTGGAGCAAACTCATCTACACTTAATTTAACTTAATTTATACATTTATTGAGACAAATGAAGTATTAAATGAATATATTCAGCCTTGATTACTATTTAAGATAGTTTGTTCGATATTTGGTATTACCGAGTCCTATTAAGAATTCGATTGATCAGTTTGACTTCCTAATGAATTCAAAGTTAAATTATTAATGAATAAAACTTTAAAGAGGGATCAATACTAGAACAAATATCGTAGAAAGAAAAATAAAAAATTTAGAGTTAAGCAAAATATGTCTACAATACTTCTAAATTACAAAGCAAGATTTAAAAAAAGGAAGTCTACAAAAAGCTACATCTAGTCTACAACATTAGAAGTGCCCTCGCCAATTGGAGGTTGCATAGTGGTCTCTTCGTTTGCTTATAAGGCTTCATTTTCAACAACCTTAGGAGCCACTACTTCCACATGTCTCCTCGACATCAAAGTCAACATCAGGGTCTAGAAGGTCCTCTACTTTGCTATCTTGGCATCCACATCCCAATAGTTACCGGGATGCTCCTTGAACTCTTTGAACAGCTCAAGTCTCGCCCTAATGGTTGACTCGCTGTGGACATCAAGGAACTGTTCCCTGATTGCTACAACTTCACTAGCCTTATCCTCTAATTCTTTGTTAGCTCAATCGAGCTTTTCTTCTTTCATTCGAAGGCTACTGCTTATATCGCATTTCATGATGCCAATGTAGCAACAACTTTGTTAATCTCCTATAGAGCTTTTCTCTCTCTCTAATTCCACTATCTTATTCTCTTCTTTAGCCTTCTTGAGTTGCTCATCTAGCTCAGTTGTAAGTGCGGTAAGCCTCTCATGTTGGAACTTAAACTTCTTCGCAAAGATATTATACATCTGGAAGGCATATGAAGTATAAGGTTAGATATTTAATCAAGAAAACAACTTAAAATCAAACTGGAACTTTTTAATTTTACTTGGCCAAAGAGGATTATAGACTTATTGCAAAGCCAAAAGAGAGATTTTCTTCTAAATTTTGTTTCATTTGAGGAATTGTTGAAGCTCTTTTCAGCCTTCAGAGCTGATTCCTTGTACTGTAAGACACTTGTATGTTTTAACACATCAAAAGTCTTCTAATTGATTTCTTCAACGTCGATTTTGTCTACTTGAGAGGGCTCGACCTTAATTACTTTCCTTTTCCTCAATGCTAGGGGTTGGATGTCCAAAGAAAGAGGTGGAGGCAGATTCGTAATGTTAGTTGGCTTTGGAGGAGGGGTCTTCTAAGTGTTTGAGATGCCAGATTCGCTTGCCTCACTCTTCTGCTTCTTCCTTCCTTAGCCGTGGCTTTAGCTATAGCTTTTCTTTTCAACGCCTCTTTGGTCAATGGAATTTTAACCTTCATCGATGACATAATAGCTTCTACGAGTACAACGTCTTCGTTAGAAAGAAGGCTTACGTATTTCGATGAGTTGTATAGCCGCTAAAGTGCACCATGGCAAACAAAAATCTAATCGACTTAATCAGGAAAATGAAAAGGGATACATGTTGAAATTTCTTTGAAAGTTTTTTAAATGGATGATTTCCTGAGTCAATTAGGGTGTGATACCTCTACCCAACTCGAAGAGGTAAGAGTGTTGAGCTTCTCTTGGAATCATTCTCCACTCAAAGAGGTGTGGTTCAACTTGTAATCTGCAAAGCAAGGAAGAAACGTAAGGATTAGTTAGAAGGACTGCATCAAGCAAAGTAGGGTTCAAAACTTACCAAGATGCTGAATTGGAAAGGGAAATGGAAATCAAGTAATAAGTTCGATAGAATCACGATTGAGGGATATAAAGAAGTATTTTTCTTCCCACTGCTTATTTGCATTAACAAAATCAACAATGATTTGCTTCGATTGCTAATAAATAGAATCGACCCCTGTTTTTATTATTGGGCTTTAAGTAATAGCATTGAAGAAAGTCTGCTATTGTGAAGTTGATTTCTATTTCATCGATAAGTACTATTAAAGTAAGAAATAGACACATCCTGTTCGGCATAAGTTGTGTTATTGAAATCTAAAAGTGAGATGCAACTTCAAGAATAAACTTAGGGATTGGCAATCAAAGTCCTAGCTCCAACCATTTGGTATCAACGCATAACCAGCCACCATTCTAAGTACTAGCTAGGTCATTTGGAAAAGGGAGTCGGATTTCAATAGAAGCTAGAATCCCATATTTAACTTAGATTTTCAATAAGTCTTCACTCTTAAGGATCAATTTTGGATTTTTACCAAAAAAGGAGAACATTTTTCAAGGGATTTGTTCTGTTTGACTCGACTAGAGGGACTTGTAGGTTTGTTTCTTTCCTTTGCTTCGATGGTGCCTTCTTCTGCTTCTCTACTACTCCCAACCCTACAAATTCGAGAAGCCCATTCGAGTCTTGATTATTCTAGGAACCCTTCATCAATATCACTTTTTTCATCACTACCCCAAAAATCGTTACTTTCGCTTGAGCTTGAATTAATATCAACGGTCATTTTTGACATCTTGTATGACAAATGGAATTTTGAAGGAAATATAGGGCTAAAAAGATGAAAAGACCGATGGATTTGAGATTCAAAGAATTTTGAAGGAGTTCTTGAAAGTTCTAAAATGCCTGAGAACCAAACAGCCCTAAAACTATGGATTTTCTTGGAAAATAGGGAGAAAATGGTGTCAAAGTGTGCGAAATTGCAAGAAAATCAAATTTACAAAAGGAAAATTGAAAGAAAATAAAAAAAGGAAGAAATCTTGCCTGGAAATAGGTTGGAAAGCTTAGAAAACTGCTTGAACTTTGAAGTAGAAATGAGAATGAAATAAAGGAGAAGAGAGAGAGATGCCTAATCTATTGTCTAAAGACGATGATCGACGGCTTAGATTTATTTTCAGGGAAATGATCTAACAGCTAAAATTAGGATATCTTGTTGAGTTCTTGCTCAAACCAAGGCGTTGTTTCTTCAATCATGTGCTGACATCAGCAATGTAGGGGATATTTTAAAATGTTCCAATCATATTACACCACATGTAATGTGTGATTGATGCTCACATTTTCTCGAGGTAACATGATGATCATGATGTGAACGCAAAGTTTTGTCCAAGAGAAACAACGTATTATCGAATTGGGGTTTGGACCTGCTCTTAGTGACTATTTGTTGTTGTAATCAATCACATTAACCAGGAGTAAGGAACTCACTGTTAGGGTACGATTTTGTCAGGCCTAAATCATTTAGTGAAGGCCGAGAATATGAAGTCTAAGTTATAGTCCAAGCGAATCCAATTCGATGGGAGTGTTAGATTCAATAGATTGTTATTGTAAGTATCACTTGCTCAGTGCTTAATCGACTTGAGGCATCGATCGATTTGATAGTTGTGGTTCGATTATAGCTTTTACTTGTTTCATTTTGTGTGATCTAGGTATTTCTCAAGGTTGCATATTTACTAAGTGTCGATTTGACAGAATCAATGTATAGAGCTTCGAAGTTACAAAGAGATATATGCTAAGCCACGAAATAAGACGAGGGAAGAAGCCCAAGGTTTACGCCCTATCGAAAATCGACATGTGTCTTACTACCGTGAACATTATTACACCCTTTCCTTCCATAGCTTGAAGCCATGATCTCACAAAGCACTCTATATAGGTAGAGCCGGCAATTTCGGACACGGCACGATGACAAGATATGAAAATGACATGATATAAATAGGTTTGGACCGCACGTATATTAATTAGGCTATAAATGGGTTGGCATGAATAACACGAAAATTAATGTGTTAGATTCGTGCTAGCACGCTTAACATGCTTTAACATGTTTAATTAAATGTGTAGTAAACATGTCAACATGACACAACACGATCTGCCCGTTTATAGCACATTTAAACTTAAAATAAAAAAATTTTATAATTTTGCAAGATGAAGGATTTGAACCTTACACCTAGAGGTGTATTATTAAGCTTACCTCCATCACACTAAATGATCATTTTGTATGAAATAAGAGCTTTTAATTTATTTATTATGTTTTTAATGTTTTTGAAACTTAAAATAAAAAAAAAATTCGTAACCTACAGGCTTGAGGATTTAAACCCTGGATGTAAGGGTATATTATTATGCCAGCCTCATCACGCTCAACAAGCTTTTGTTGTAAAATAAAAGATTCTATTTTATTTATTACGGTTCTACTTGTTCTACTTGTATGTTTTTAAAACATTCATTGGAAAGGAAACCGAAGCTTTTCTCTCTAGTCCTCTATATAAGGACTCATATCTTATCTTGCCTTATGCGGTTCAACGTGGGTAGCCATGTGCCAATGAATGAATCTTAAAAATAATTTTTCTTAAATCTGATTGTTGAGGATCAGATTAGAGGAAAAGAAATGTAGTTTAAAATATTGTTAAGGATTGGATTAGAGAAAAGTTTAAAGATAGGAATATTTTAATTTAAAGATAAGAATATTTTGGTTTGTTTATGTTTTAAATCTTAAATTGTAAATGCCTATTATGTATAAAATTTATATTTTAATTTTTTTTTATTTTTTTTTTCACAAATATGTTGCAATTTTTTGTTTAATAATCGTGTTAATTATATCGTGTCGTATTACGCGTGTTATAAGTGTGTCGTGTTCGTGTTTATGTTTTAGACATGTTTATTAATCGTGTCATGTTATAATCGTGCTAACATGAACATGACACGTTATACAATTTGCCAGCCCTAATATAAGGGTAGTAACAGCTTCACTGAAGGACACATATAGAAACTTAGAGAAACTTTATAGAAAGTATGAGTCTTTTTGTATCAAATTTTTCAAATACTTTGTAATCTGTATCAATCCATTTATCATAGCAAAAAACAGTTGATGTAGCTCTTATTATCGAGTGAACCACTACAAATCTTGTGTGGTATCATTTATCTTTTCCACATTGTTTAATTATTTGCAGCTTTAATTTAATTTTCATGCTATAATTATTTTAATCTTGTCCTTGGAATGTAAATAGATTATAACAATGGCAGTTTGAGTACCTAAACTCGTGAATATCAAATACCAAATTGATTACTAATCTATTTATATTTAATTGTAGATCCACCTATAGGCACCTTATAATAATTTTATCCTTGAATAATAATAATAGTTGTAATAATAATAATAATAACAAATTATTATTATTATTATTATTACAGTTTGGCAATTGCATACACTACATTCTCAAACTTTGACATCGAGAATAATAAGGACAATTTATGATCCAACACTACAAAAATTTAGACTTTTAGTCTTAACAATTTTTAGTAAAGCTTTTAGTCGCAACAAAATATTGTGACTAATGTGCAATTAGTCATAAATTTTAGTTTAATTTTTGTTATGGCTAAAACTTTTAGCCATAGGTTTTTTTCATGACTAAGAACCTGTGGCTAAAAGTTTTAGTCATAACAGAAATTAAATTAAAGTTTACGATTAAATATACATTAGTCATAATAAATATTGTGCATAAAAGTTTTTTTAAAAATTGTTGTGACTAAAAGTCGATTTTTTTGTAGCATAGGTTGAAGCTGTCAAAATATCTGTACTTGATATTGTTGCTAGTGGAAGAGCCTATATATTTTATGTGGAAAGATTTATGCTTAGTTTGAGGACTTCAGCTATATAATGCCAAGCATTGTCTTGGATACACAATCTATTCATGTTTCTTATAGGAGTCATTTGAAAGATTCGCGTCAAAGCTTAATGGCTAGATATTCCTAGACGTTGTCATTCTATAGATTCAAATGAAGACTCGTATTACCGGGTTTGGAGGGGTGACAAAGTCTGTTTTTTTTTTTTTTTTTCCTTCTTCTACTTTGTTTATTTGCTTTTTTTTTTTCCTTCTTCTACTTTTTTTTTTTTTTTTTTTTTTTCAGGAAGGTGATCCATCTCAAGATAATGTATTCTTTTTTCATGCAAGAATCCGTTTTCCCCTTACGTTTTTTTTTTTAAATTATAGTAATTTACAAAATTAATTGTGAGTGAAGAGCAGGTTTTGAAAATCTAATTTGTACTAAATAATAGTAAATCTAAAATTTATTTAGTAATTTTTTTACTTATCTATTTGTTATGAACAAAAAAAATTATCAAATAAATTTTCTATTTACTGTATAATATCCAAAAAATTTACTTTGTGTTTGGCAGTTAATGGTCTACACCACTTTCTCAGCTATAAACAGTGTAAAGCTCTCATGTACTACAGTAACAACAAAAAAATTACTGCATTGTAAAGCTCTCACATGCTACAGTAAAAACAATTTAACCAATGGTTCTAACCACTCTGTCAAGCGCCCTATTAGTAGTTTTTCCTAGAATTTAAATGATGAATGATAACTCTACGAAAATAAAGTTATTTACGTTCTTAAATGCACATATTCTTACTATGTACTTGATATTTTTATTTAATTTTGTTTATTTTTATATATTTTACTTTTTATTTCATTTTTGATAACTTGATTTTATTTGTTTTTATTTAACTTTATTTTATTTTATTTAAAATTTAATTACTGCTGTTGTTGTCGTCGTTGTTTTCCTCCATTTATTTATTTTAACTCATTTGTGTTTGTTCAATAAGTGAAAGGGGCTAAAATGTTATTTGGAGAAAAATTTGGGCTCAAAAAGAGATTAGAAATTCAAATTCTAACTCGTCCAGACAATGAGCCACACATGCACAGCTTTGGGTCCAACAAGTCGTGACGGCAGCCGTTGGATCGCAACTAGAGCCCATTAGACAGGCTCGTGAGCTTCCCCATCGACCAATTCGCGTTCGATGTCAGGCCGAAGCAACTCCCGCCAGCCGCAACACGCCACGCGTCTTCTTGCGTATTGTCTACCAGCCCTAGTTCGATCAAATGAAGCGTGACATTTCTCCCCGTACAGCGGCACACTGCACCCATTCCCATTGCGCCACCCAAACCGACCTTCTCCAGCAACCATTGAGCTCATGACATGCGTCGAGCCCTTGCAAGCCCTAGTGAGCTCTCCGCTTTTTTGCACGCTGAGGGAAATAAGAGCAGGATGGAGAGATGCCATTCCAGGGGGCTCGACGCCGGTGGTAGGAGACCCCAAATTTGGGGATTTTTGAGAGCTGATTCCAAAGAGTGCAACAGAAAAAAATAGATAAATAAATAATTAGTTTTATTTTTTATTATTACTTTTAAGATTTTATTTTTAATTTTAGATTTAAAAATTTCATCTTTTTTTTAGAAACGCCATTCAAGAGGGCACTTTTGAGCTTCAAAGATGGAGAATAAAATTTGGCAAAAAAGTTTTGAAGATTGTGACACTTTCATTTAATAATTTTGTTTCGCATTTTTACTCTCTAAGTCTTTGTATAATCTAAAAAATGTTTGATTATCGATGCTACTTAATTTTATTTGTGATTATGTATAGCTAAGTTTCTTAATCTAGAGGGCGATGGACATAAGTTGAGATTGTGTTTGACTGACTACCTTAGATTAATACTAGTTGATTTCTATTTTCTATTTATTTGTGTTTTTCTTGAGTTTAATGCCTCTAATTGCTTGATCATCAATTAATTGATTTTTTCATTTAGGGTTAATACGTGGGAAAAGAGGATTCAAAATGTAGATTTAGGAAATATAACATAGAGAATTGTAGAGTAGGGAGACTTATGATTTTTTTATGGCTAATTATAGAACATGCTTGATGAGCCATTAGTAATTGATTTTAAATAGTAATATTGGAATTAATTATTTTGGGTATTCTTCAATTGAGTACTTGGGAGAAAAAAAAAAAGAGATACAGGAGTGTTATATGCCAATAAATCGAGAAAGATTAATTTGTCATTAATCTAAGCAATTACTAATCATAATGGAAACTTTGTGATTTTGTTATCATTTTATTTCCATTTTAGTTCCTAGCTTTTCGTTTACTTTATTGTTATTTTATTTTCATTTTAGTCTTACATTTTATTTAATATTTTGGTTTATTTTATAATTTTATTTTATTTTAGATTCAGTTATTCAAATAATTTTAGAGTTAATCTAATTTCGATAATTAACTAAAAAATTAAGCACAATCCTTATGGGACCAACATCCGTCCTCTGATATACTTTATTACTTGAGACCATATATACTTGCATGTCCAACAATGAATCTTTTTGGAAATTTCGTATGTTTTAAAAATGAAATTTTGAAATGTAACATGCAATGTGTTTGAAAATGTTTATATATTATGATGTATTGTATGTGAATAAATTTTATGAGTTGATACTCAAAAATTTGTTTAGCATCTAAAAAGAAAAAATAAGCTAGTAAGCTTACATGATACAAGATATATTGCAACATATTTTGAAACGATTATACAGTATGAGAATTACATTGTATGGGGGATATGGAAAGTTGCAGAAAGTTGTAAGAAAATATAGAAAAAATACTACGCAGTATAAAATTAGACTACTAAAAGTCAAAGTTGGTCAAAATTGGTATAAGATTGATCAAAGTTTTGCATCTTCAAAATTGTAGAATATTCCACAGAACTCTAGGGAGAACCTGACCTGCATAGGAAGTGGTATCTTACCAAAATTTTTATTTGCAAACAAGCCTCTAGTTTGGCCTATAAATACGCAAAGACTTAGCTGAAATAAAAACTTTCCCTTCACTTTTTCTCCTAGAATCCACCATCCTTAAACCCTCTTATTCTCAAAATTTTGCTGATGACGCCCTTCAATCATCTTTAGGAATAAGAGCTAGTTAGAGAAGATCAAAGGAGCTTTTAAGATAAAATCCTAACTTTGCTTAAGTATGTTTTGTGGTTATTTTCAAGCTTTAAGTAGGGATTTTTATTAGTTATTTTATGGATATGTTCTGGCTATCGTATGGATTTGTTTTTAAAGGGACTTAAGAGGCATGTATATATTAAAGGAAAAGACAAGTACTTTGGAAACTTCTAAGTAAAATCCTAGCACTTAACTGGAAAAAGTTTGTGATTTTATGTGATAGTTTCGTTGTGGAGTTTGACATATAAAGAAAACTATACGGCATAATTGATTTATGTATTATTGCTTGAGGATATGCCTGAAAGGTAGAAATTAGACTTTTGCACAAAAAGAAATAAATCTGTTGTCGAATATGTCACAACACCATTTTAAATAGTTTTCAAAGATTTATGTTTTTGACACACTTAGAGACCAAATCATTTTATGAGCTTAACATGAAACTTATTAAAATTATCGAGCTAAACAACTTTCGTGAAGAAGTTTTCCTCTAGTTACAATTTGATCAAGTTAAAAAACATGATTTTTAATTCTGCCTATACAAAAAAACATGATTTTAAAAAACACGTCTCCGTCTTTTCATTAACCAATACCAAGTGTAGTTCAGGGGCATGCAACAATAGCTGCTTATACTAATCTGATGCATTTTATCTTTTTTTGTCGAAAATTTGGAAGAGACTTTTTTTGAGAGATCTGAAAACACGACACTCGGTGCATTAGAATATTTAATTTTGGGATGAAAATTAGTTCTTTTGGCATTATGTTTGTTGATAGAAAATGTGTTAAAAGCATTGAAGATAGTACAGAATATTTGGGGAGAAAGGTTTAATTGATTACCGTGTAGATTTCGAATCTCCAAATTTCAGTAAAATGAAAAACGAATATTCTATAGGATCCTGCATGAAAAACAAAAATTAATGTTAGTAAAATAAATAGTTGAAATTTTTGCATGCAAGTGGGCACGTGTCCCTAAAGGAGGAAAAAAAAGAAAGAATGAAAGAAAGAAAAGGTGGGCACTTGTTCACCAACTTCTTCAATGCGAAAGCATGTACCATATACCGATGCAACTTGATGGGAACCTTTATTATAAGGAGATTTCTGATCGGCACATACAAAACACAAATTAGTTTATTAGTAAATATTTGTTTTTAAACCGTTAGATTTGTATTAGATTTAATTATAATTTAAAAGCAAGCTCTATATATAAGAGTAGTTATTGGAGAAGAACCCTAATAACCTGTTGGATTTGAGAAACTATGAATATTTTTTAAGATTGTAAAACAAAAATTCAAAGAAAAAAACAGAGTTTCTCTAATATGTAATAAAAAGGAAATCTATTTGTAGGTTTTCTGTTTTTTAGTCCTCATATATGTAAATATATATATATATATATATATATATAATTTTGATCAAATATAAGAGTTTGAAAACATTCTCAACGGGTGGAAGTATCCGGGAAAGGACCAAAAAACCCAAAACTAGTTAAGAAAGTCGAGTAGATTATGACATGTAAGTTTTTTCTTTTGACCAGTAGTTTATCACTCATATGCATGAATTGCTTTTTTTTGTTCGATGTTATTTGAAATGTCATATCTAAATTTTTTTAATAATAGCTAGGATTTTAAATCCTAAGATTTTTGTTAAATTTTGGTTCTCAAAAATATTATTTATTTATTTATTTATTTTATAATATGCTGCTCATTTTTATTAAAATCCATATTTCAGTTTGAATTAATGAGTTTGTTTTTAATCTTTTTTCATGGGCTGATTATGTTTATTTAATTTGAATTTTGTTTTTCAAGTTTGATTATGTGAATTTAAAATATGTTTCGGAAAGATTGTTTTAAATTCGAGTTTGTTCTTAATTTCAACTTTAAGGAGTTGATCTTGTACATTCATAATCAACTCTGTTTGTTTTCGAAGTTATCTGATAGATTTAAGGAAATTTTTGCAGATAAGATTCGTATTTGATTTCGAGATTCTTGGTTAATCTCTAACTGATAATGTTTTTGCAGTTTGAATTTATATGAATAGAAGTATAATTAGGTTGTGAAGTTAAAACCGTCCATCAAGACGATGTTAGTAGTTGATAGCATGATATTCGAACTAAGTTCAAATTGAAAAATTTATGCAATAAAATTTCAAAATTGTTACATTCGGAATCTAGATAAAATAAAATGTATGCAAAATACCTTTATGCTTTGCTTATAAACGAGATCTTTCTCGGGGTACTCGATTTTTAGAGTTTGAGTAAAATTAAAAAAAGAATATTCTATAAGATCCTGCATGGAAAACAAAAATTAGTGTTAGAAAATCAATAGTTGGAATTTGAGCATGAAAGAAAAAAAAAAGAAAAAAAAGAAAAGAAAAGGTAGGCACGTGTTCACCAACTGCTCCAGTGAGGCAGTGTGCACCCATACTGATGCAACATTGTTGGGAACCTTTATTAGAAGGAAATTTCTGACATTATATGTATCATATTTGTTTTTTGTTTTGTTTTCTTTTCTTTTTTTGGCATGCCATTGCCGCATTTTCTCACTACTCACCCATGTGACTTTGAATCCTCGCCTCTTTTTTTGTGAAAATCCTTGCAAAGTGTGACAAGCTTTTAGGCTGAAGGACATCGTATCGGTTTTGACTATGCGACTAATATTAAAATGAGTTACGAGTAAAGGCACACACTTGTAGAATTTTCATTATAGTATTCAAGATAGATCTACGGTGGTGATGCACATTTTTAAAATTTTTAAATCTGATTAAATTTTTTTTTAGCAGATCTGATAACTAAAATATAGATATGTATTTTTTTTTTTTGTTTTCTATTAAAAAAATTTATAATTTTCATAGAACAGATATTTTGCTGCTAGATTAAAAAAAAAAGGACCATCTTTGCTACTCATATATTTTATAGCGTTTATTTTATCGTTTAGTTTGTAATGGTTTTGTATTTTATATATGAATGATACTTGCAGAACAAGTATCTTGTGGTTCAGCTATAAATTTGCCTTATTAAAATGGTTGTCATTTTTCTTATTACGTTATTATTGAGGGCTGATGACTCGCATGGAAACACTCAAATATTCTTCTGGGAATCAATCAAGTGTGTCATGTGGTCATGTGGTTGGTGGCTGGTCCCAAGTCAAACCAAGAAGAAAAATGAGTGGATATCCATTAACCGCCACACCAAGGAGAAGGAAACGACAACAAATTGACATACACCAAAGCCACCTAATATTGTTTCTCCTGGCCAAAAAAACTAAACTACTTTTCGGGTTGAAAGTATAAGTTCAATATAACCTCATGTATAAGGTTATCCAATTAATAAAACTCGGTAAATCTGAGGTCGTTCTCATAAGGAAAATGTATTGCAATATTTCAATATATCAATTATATTCTATAAACATAAAAGACACTAAAAACATATCTTTAAACAAAGTTTACTTCACACTTTCTAGAAGGAGATTATGTCATGTTAATTACGTTAAATTCTGAAGCCGTCTTTCCAAAAGACAATTTTAGTACTCTAATTTTATAATTAATCAAAGCATTGGAAGTTGCAAGAAATAGACGACTTAAAATGATAGGAATTTAAACATTGAATTTGCAACAAATTGTGTATCCAAAATAATAAAATCTACTTGGTAGTAAAATTTATCAATTTAAACGAATACATCCTCAATAATACCTCTTGGAATATGAACATTGAAGTGTGACATGTTAGATGTGTATTCCCTAAGGAGAAAAAATGTAATATGTTTTTAGAGACATTTTTATCAATAAAGAATTTATTTATTATTTATATTCCAAATCTTATTCTCTTTACGTTCATATTTGTTGAATGTATGTTAAACAAATAAAAGTCTAAGACTGTTAGTCTAAACCTTTAAAAATTAGGCATATGATGGACAAATTATGTGGAAGACACGATTCTTAAGGTGACGGTCTAAATTATAACATCTGCAATTGAGGGAATAAAGTTGGGCGATTTATTCATGTAAAGATTTTTATGTTGTCTATATCCTTATTGGGAGATTGTTTGTCTTGACCATCGGATGTGGACTCCATGAATAAAAATATTGGCACGTTGTCATAGGTGATGATATGTGGGATCGGGACATAAAGTGAATTGATTTGGATTAATAATTCTATCTCAGCAAATCGATTCACTTTAGACAATCATTTGTATTGCATCTTAATCTTGAGATGAATAATGGGCCTGTTATCTTGACTTATGTCTTTTGATGTACCAAAGGGTGACACCTACATTTTAATAGTGGCATGCATGCCGGTACGTTGGAGGCATGACTTTTGATAACGTAGACATGTTATTCATAGATATGAAATCCATAGCTCCTCTTTAGGAGTAGTGATATCCTCTTATATGCGTTATCGTGTAATTAGAAAACTAGAGCGTTCAACCATTTGGATACATAGGTGTAACCGAATGATATACTATCTTTGGATAGTAAGTTTTTTGATTGTGAGATAATGAAACGTAAGATAAAAATAATCAGGAAGGTAACACAGAACTTGTCCTTAAACCGATTATGAATAATCCTATGGGGATGCAATACATTATAATATGTCAAGGAGACTTAGCCATTCAGGCTTCGTAATTCTATATAGTTCAAGAGTGCAGCTCCAAGCTTTTAGTG
>CAMOHE010037790.1:0-18890 GCA_946598075.1 Artocarpus hirsutus | reverse complement strand
CTTAGCCATTCAGGCTTCGTAATTCTATATAGTTCAAGAGTGCAGCTCCAAGCTTTTAGTGGAGTAGCGTTGGAGTTGATAATTACGAAATGTATATCTAGGATATTGGGTTTCATAATTATTGGGAGCTTGAACTATATAGGTCCATCAAGTCCCCTTTGCTAGCTCATAAAAATCCTGCAATGATATGGCGTGTTTTTTCAAAATTGGTGACTTATGTCAGACTTATTAGATTGGCTGAAATTAGGTAAAATTAGATAATTCATGTTTGTTTATCGGTTGAATTAATTTTGTAATAAAATTAATTAAAGAAAAACTTATTGAATTATCGAGATTAGATAATTCATGTATGTTTATCAGTTGGATTAATTTTGAATTAATTCAAGATAAACTTGTTGAATTATCTAGATTATTTATTTTCCTAAAGATTATCTAGATATGACCGCTTTAATCAAATAACTTCTCTATTGGGTTATTTGAATTAAAACTGAGGATCTAACCTAAGAATATTGGGTGGGAAATAAAGATTCGCATGGATCTTTTATCGAAGGTTCGGTAGGCCGATCTTTAAGTTTGGCCTGCCGATAGAGGAGGATCGGCAAGCCAATTTGTCAGTTCAGCCAGCCGACCATGCAATAAAAATATAACACGTTTCCACATAGATTTTATCAGACATTATTTCTAATTTGATTCTGATTCGAATTTTTGAGGCCTTATTTGATAAGGACTGACTCCTGGGCCCAACCTCTACAAAAAGGGAGTAAGTCTCATTATCATTATGATCAATTAAGAGATTAAGAGTGAGACTCTACCGATAAGACTCCAAAAACTCCTTGAGAGCTATTGTTCACAAATCACAAACACTGGCTTTGGGTTTTCTCAATTAGTTGGAAGGAGATTTGCTTAGTGGAAAAGCTAAACAACATGAGCCCACACTCACTCTGATCGTGGATAAAGAATAGCAAAGAAGACTAGTTGGTTGAGACTCTTCTGAAACGTTACTTCTCGTCATGAATCACGGGAGCTCTTCGGCATTCAAAGTTTAGTAAGATCTAGTTAATTTATATATATAGTGTGTCAAACTTGTGTTTTGAAAAATACTTTGATATAAAAATTTTTTTAAATTCTGCTGCGCACTATTTTTTCAACAATTGGTATCTGAGCTAGGTTTTTACGTAAATTTACGAGTCTATGATCATGCTATATCAATAAATTATGTGATCTTGATCTTTTCTATACTTGAATTTAATTTTATAGAGAGTTGGCACTTTAGGTTTCTATATATTTTTATATGTTTTCATGGATTAAATGGTGAATGTTTATTACTTAATTATGGTTGATTAAATTATTATTTAATTACTTATTAATTAATTAATTTATACTGGTTATGGTTTCTTAGATGTTAGAATATGTATCTAGGTTTTTCATGTAATTAGATGGCAGACTATCATCTCCGTCTAGGAATTATTATTTGATTTTAAATTTGTAAGAATTTTGTAATTAAATAATCCTTCGGAGAAAACGAATCTAGAAGGCAGATCTAGAAGATGAATAATAGCGTTCCTAGGTATTTTTTGAGTCTCTAATTTTATGGTTTTGAATTGTTGAAAATAGAATTGATAAATTGCATCAAAATTATATTTTCTAGAGAGGGGTGATCTCTACTCGGTTGGCATGCTGAACTCTTTAGTTCGGCAGGCCGATCGTAGTAGACCGGCAAGCCAGACATGAGGTTTGATAGGCTGTCTAAGGGGCAAAAATCAGGTGGCTTTAGCAGCAGGCCAAACTTTTGGTTTGGCAGGCCGATCTGTCATGGAGCAGCAAGCTATTCTGTTAAAATTAGCAGGCTGGTGGGTCATGACTGGTAGGCCGATTACCAAGATTGGCTTGCCGGTAGAGAGCTGGAAATTTTTTCAAAAAATGTGTAGTTTTTCACGTAGTTTTAATTTTATTTTTGGGACAATTCTGAGAAACATTAAAATTTGGATATGACCAAAAATATGGAGTATTCAATCTATGCAGGATTAAAGACTTAAAGATGGGCATTACATAAAAAAAGATACAACTTGAGGATTCAAGGAAGAAGAATTGATAATATGATTTGATTATTTTCTTATAATATTTATTTTCTATTCTCTAGAGTGGAACCATAATATTGCATTTATTTATTATTATTTTGCTTATAGCTTTGCTTGATTGCTTTGCTTGTCTGCATTATAATATGATTTGCCATATATATTGATAACATGTCGTATAGAATAAGGAGTGCCACTCATTTAAAATTGTTCATGCATGTTTTTAAAATAAAACCTTGATTTCAAAAGATAGAGTAGGAGAAGGTTTTCGAAGAGAGAACCTATGGCCTCCATCATTAGTCCATAGGTAGCACATGATGGTCCCGACCCTAAGGAAAGGATTTCATCATGTACCAAGTTAGATCTCTAAAAAGATAAAGTATTTTAGTGTGGTTTATCATTGATCACCCCAAGTTGATGATAGTAAGTTATGGATAAAATATTGAAACGATAATTATATACTTATGTTAATTTTATTATTAACCTCTCTTAGGAGCTCTGTTAATAAAATTAATGGCCAAAGAAATAATTATTAACATATACTGGATCATACGACTCTTGGATGGCATATATTAATCAGGAGGGGATCTGTGTTCCTAATTGAATTTGGCAAGTCTCTCCAAGGCAGCTTGCTAAATTTTGAGTTGGAAATTATTGTTGTAAGGTTGTGATATTTTCAAGGTTTTGACACATAAACACATTTGTATGTTTTTATATGATTGTGTTATCTTACTAAATTATTATATATGTTTGCTTATGTTTGGTATATGATTCTTTATTATAGATTAAATATGTCTAAAAACACTTTATCTTTGATACTTGATAAAAACCATTGACCGGTGATAAATTTAATAATTGGAAATGGAACCTAAATATTGTCCTATCATTTAAGAAAAACTAACTTTTGTGCTAACCATATCGTGTCCTCCTAAACCTATTGGGGAATCTACTTATGAGCAAATCCAAGCGTATCGTCGTTGGAAAGTTGCTAACGATCAGGCCTGATGTTATGTTATGGCTAGTATGAATAACATACTATAGGTTCAACATAAAGATTATGAGACTACGAAGTAGATCTTGGATAATCTTGAAACAATGTTTGGAGGCCAAGCCATAACAAATTAGAAAAGGGCACTTCAGAAACTTTTGAACTACAAGCAAAAACCAGGGACATCTGTAAAAGAGCATATCATGTTGGTCATGAGTTACCTCATTGAGGCTCAAATCCTTGGAGCCGATATCGATGTCGAGTCACAGATGACTATGGTTTTTCAGACTCTATCAAAGGAGTTCATCCTGTTTAGAGCTTGTTTAAGCAACAGAGAAGATGTGACCTTAACGGAGTTGATAAAATAGTTACAAGAGTTCAAAAAACTAATCAGGGAAACTCTTACTAGTGGAGAGGTTGACTTGGCGGTTACATCCAGTTCCAATCCTAATCCAGGGAATGGAAGGAAGCAAAAGGCTGAGGATAGAAAAGTTGGACACATAAAAAAGAATTGCAAGAACTTCCTTACCCAAGAAGGTAAGTGTGATCTTTTGGTTTTAGAAACTTGTTTGGTTTAGGAATCTAGTGATACTTAGGTCATAGATTCTAGAGCAACTAATCATGTTTGTGTTTCTCTAGAGGGATTTTGGGAAACGAGAAGTTTACTTCGTGAAAACTTCACGTTTCAAATGGGCGATGGATCCTTGGTGTTTGCTAAAGCAGTAAAAGATGTCCATCTTTATTTTGATAAATATAGGAGTTTTGTTTTGCGAGATTATTTTTATGTTCCTAAATTCAGAAAGAATATGATTTCTGTAGCTTGTTTATTTAAAGATTCCTATTTGGTTTCTTTTAATAATAAAGTGGTGATTCGTAAAAATAAATCTTTTATCTGTGATGGATGGATACAAAATAATCTATATTTTATCAAACCTAAGATAGACTTAGTACTGAACATTGAGGTATATGATAATAACTCTAAAAGACTTAAGACTTCTCACTCTAATGAGACTTATCTTTGACATTTACGATTAGGTCATGTTAGCCTGAATAGGATTCAAAGGGTGGTAAGGGATGGACCTTTAAGTCACTTAAAGATGAAATCTATACCACAATGTAAATCTTGTTTGGAGGGTAAAATGACCAAAAGACCATTCAGGTCTAAGGGCAATAGGGCCGAAGAGGTTCTAGAACTTGTGCATAGTGATGTTTGCGGACCGATGAACATCCGAGCATGAGGAGGGTATGAGTACTTCGTCACTTTCATTGATGATTACTTAAGGTATAGGTATGTGTACCTAATGCACCATAAAAGCAAAAATTTTGACAGGTTTAGGGAGTTTCGGGCTGAGGTAGAAAAGCAATTGGGTAGACCCATAAAGGGACTTCGATTCAATTGAGGTGGAGAATACCTTTCTAATGAGTTCTTAGGACATTTATTAGAGAATGAGATTCTATCCCAATTGACTGTGCCGGGCACTCTGTAGTAGAATGGCCTAATAGAGAGAAGGAATAGGACTT
The DNA here is from genome assembly GCA_946598075.1 of Artocarpus hirsutus. Classification (NCBI taxonomy): domain Eukaryota; kingdom Viridiplantae; phylum Streptophyta; class Magnoliopsida; order Rosales; family Moraceae; genus Artocarpus; species Artocarpus hirsutus. Next base: position 14,306 of record CAMOHE010037790.1, on the reverse strand, counting down.
TGTTGGACATGGTTAGGTCTATGAAGAGTTATTCATTATTGCATTTATCCTTTTGGGGATGTGCATTGCAAACTGCATGTTATCTTCTGAATGATGTGCCTTCAAAATTGATTCTTAAAACTCCTCACGAGTTATGGACGGGCAAGAAGACATCCTTAAACCATATTAGCATATAGGGATGTCTGGCTCATGTCTTGTTTAGGGATGCAAATAAGTTGGAAGCACGTTTAGAACTTTGCATATTTGTAGGATATCCAAAAGGGACTAAAAGGGGTTATTTTTATAACCCAAAGGAAAATAAAGTCGTGGTCTCAACTCATGCAACTTTCCTTGAGGAGAGTTAAATGAACGACTTTAAGCCTTGAAACAAAGTGGTGCTCGAGGAGTTGAGGAGTGATTCGATCACTCTAGGGGTTCTGGTAGAAACCACTCCAATCAGTGTAGAAAGACCAAACGAATCCGAACAACAACCTAAGGGGCTTTGGTGTAGTGAGAGGATAGGGCGTCAACATGAGAGGTATATGTTCAATGGTGAGGCCTTCTTGGCTGAACTAGATAAACATGACACGATCCTTATACTTATGCAGAGGCTATGGAGGATGTTGATTTGAAACTCTAGACAGAGGCCATGAACACAAAGATGAAGTCTATGGAGACTAACTAGGTCTAGGAACTTGTGGATCTTCCCGAATAGGTAAAACCCATAGGGTGTAAGTGGATCTTTAAGAGGAAAAGAAGAGTGGATGGAAAGGTTGAAAACTTTAAGGCTTGGTAGGTAAGGGTTACACATAAAACGAAGGAATCGATTATGATGAAACCTTTTCGCGAGTAACCATGCTTAAGTCCATCCAAATTCTTTTGCCCATAGCTGTCGCTTTCGACTATAAGATTTGACAGATAGATGTCAAGACGGCTTTTGTAAATGGCTATGTTGATGAGTCTATTTATATAGAACAACTAGATGGGTTCAAGGTCAAGGGTCAGGAGGGTAAGGCTTGTAAGTTGTTAAAGTCAATTTATGGACTTAAGTAAGCTTCCTATTCTTGGAACATAAGATTTGAACAAGTGATCAAGACTTATGGGTTCTCACAAAATATGGATGAACCATGTGTGTATAAACACATAAAGGATGGGAAGATAGTTTTTTTACTGCTTTATGTAGACGACATTCTGCTAATTAGCAATGACGTTGAGGTGTTGTTATCAGTCAAATTATAGTTGACCAAGTAGTTTGATATGAAGGACTTGGGTGAGGCTAATTTTGTTCTCAATGTCTAGATTTTTCTGGATAAAAAGAACAAAATGATAGTTTTGTCACAAACTGGCTACATAGATAAAATTCTTAAGAGGTTTGCAATGTAGGGTTCTAAGAAAGGTAAGCAACCATCTAGATCTAGAATTACTCTTTTTAAGAAAGACTCTCCAAAGTCTCAAGAAGAAAGAGAATACATGAAGAATGTGCCTTATGCTTCGGTAGTGTGTAGTCTCATGTATACCATGCTTTGTGTATGACCGGATATTTGTTATGTGGTTGAGATTGTTAGTCGATTTCAAGCAGATCTGATATCGAACTACAAGGTTATAGTAAAGCATATTTCCAAGTACCTTAGAAAGACTCAAGGGTATATGCTTGTATATTCAGGTAAGGACTTAACTCTTCTAGGATATACTGACTTGAATTTTCAATCTTGTCTAGATTCTAGGAGATCCACTTTGGATTTTGTATTTACTCTGGGTGGCGATGCCATTAGTTGGAGAAGTGTGAAGCAAGATTACACTTCAGATTCAACAATACAGGTCGAGTATATGGTAGCTAGTGATGCTTTAAAAGAAGCAATATAGCTCTGCAAGTTTCTTAGGGATCTTAAGGTAGTTTCTGGTATGGATAAAGCGGTATCATTATACTGTGATAATAGTACAGCGTTAGCTAATGCTAAGGAACCAAGATTTCATAAGAAGAGTAAGCATATTAATCGAAAGTATCATGTGATAAAGGACTTCGTCGAGGTCGAGTACATCATGGTATGCAAAATCAGGTAAGAGGACAATTTAGCTAATCCATTCATGAAGACACTTACTAGGAGAGTCTTCGAGAGGCATGTGAAGCTATGGGGAAGTGAGATTTGTCATATTTACTTACTTAGTGCAAGTGGGAGATTGTTAGACGTGTATACCCTTAGGAGTAAAATTGTAATATGTTTTTGGAGACATTTTTATCAATAAAGAATTTATTTATTATTTATATACCAAATGTTGTCCTCTTTATGTTTGTATTTGTGGAATGTATGTTAAGTAAACAAAAATCTAAGACTGTCAGTCTAAAATTAGGCACATGATGGATAGATTATGCAGAAGACACAATTCTTAAGGTGACGGTTTAAATTATAAGATCTGCAATTAAGATAATAAAGTTGAGCAGTTTATTCATGTAAAGATTGTTAGGTTGTTTATATCCTTATTGGGAGATGGCTTGTCTTGACCATTGGAGGTGGACTCTGCAAATAGAAACATTGGCACATTGTCATAGGTGATGATGTGTTGGATCAAGACATAAAGTGAATTGATTTGGATTAATATTTTTGTCTCGAAAAATCGATTCACTTTAAACAATTATTTGTATTGTATCTTAATCCTGAGATGAATAGTGAGCCTGTTATTTTGACTTATGTCTTTTGATATACCAAAGGGTGACATCGACATTTTAATAGTGGTACGCATGCCGGTACGTTGGAGGCATGACTCTTGATAGTGTAGACTTGTTATTCATAGATATGGAATCAATATCTCCTCTTTAGGAGTAGCAATATCCTCTTATATATTTTATCCTGTAATTGAAAAACTAGAGCGCTCAACCATTTGGATACATAGATGTAACCGAATAGTATACTATCTTATGGATGGTAAGTTTTTCGATTATGAGATAATGGAACGTAAGATAAAAATAATCGGAAAGGTAAGACAAAACTTGTCCTTAATCCGATTATGGATAATCCTATGGGAATACGATACATTATAATGTGTCATGGAGACTTAGCTATTTAGGCTTCGTAATTCTATATAATTCGAGAGTGCTGCTCCAAGCTTTTAGTGGAGTAGCGTTGGAGTTGATAATTATGAAATGTATAACTGGGATATTAGGTTTCATAATTATTGGGAGCTTGAACTATATATGTCCATCAGGTCCCCTTTGCTAGCTTATAAAAATCCGATAACAATATGGCGTGCTTTTCTAATAATTGGTGACTTATGTCAGATTTATTAGATTGGTTGAAATTCGGTAAAATCAAATAATTCATGTTTGTTTATCGGTTGAATTAATTTTGTAATAAAATTAATTCAAGATAAATTTGTTTAATTATCAGGATTAGATAATTCATGTTTGTTTATCGATTAGATTAATTTTGAATTAATTCAAGATAAACTTGTTAAATTATCAAGAATGTTTTTTTTCTAAAGATTATCTATATATAACTGTTTTAATTAGATAACTTCTCCATTGGGTTATTTGAATTAAAACTAAGGCTTTATCTTAAGAATCTTGGGTGGGAAATAAAGATTCGCAGGGATCTTTTATTGGAGGTTCAGCAGGCCAATCTTTAAGTTTGGCCTGCCAATGGAGGAGGATCGGTAGGCCAATCTGTTAGTTTGGCCTGCTGACTGCGCGATTAAAAGATCATGCATTTCCACACGGATTTTATCAGACATTGTTTCTAATTTGATTTTGATTCGAATTTTCGATGCCTTATCTTATAAGGACTGACTCTTGGGCCCAACCTCTATAAAAAGGGAGTGAGTCTCATTATCATTAAGATCAATTGAGAGATTAAGAGTGAAACTCTGTTGGTGAGACTCTAGAAACTCCCTAAGAGCTCTTGTTCACAAATCACGAACACTAACTTTAGGTTTTCTTAACTAGTTGGAAGGAAAGTCGCTTGGTGGAAAAACTGAACAATGTGAGCCCATGCTCACTCCGATCGTGGATAGAGAATAGCAAAGATTAGCAGTTGGTTGAGGCTCTTCTAGAACGTTACTTCTCTTTACAGATTAAGGGAGCTCTTTGGCATTCAAAGATTAGTAAGATCTGGTTAATTTATGCATATAGTGTGTCAAACTTGTATTTTAAAAAATACTCTAATATAAATAATTTTTAAAATTCCACTACTTACTATTTTTCAAGCATGACAGATCTTGGCTTAAGTTCACCTTAACCTAACTGTTGGTAAACATAAAAAGGCAAAAGGTTGACACTAGCACCAAGATCTAACAATGCATATTCATGTTGAGTATTTCCTGTGATACAAAAAATTATGGGGCAACCTAGATCTTTGAACTTAGGTGGTGAGTCATATTGAATGACAAAACTAACATTCTCTGTTAAAAATGCAGTCTTATTCACGTTATGCTTCCTTTTAATTATGTACAGATCTTTCAAAAATTTAGCATAAGGGACTTGTTTGATTGAATCTAAAAGTGGGATATTAATTTTGATTTGTTTGAAAAGTTTAAAAATTTTAGCATTTTTATCAGACTTCTCTTTTGAGAGTAAAGCTTAAGGAATTGGAATCTTTGGAATACATTTTTCTTTTGAAATAATTTTTTCTTTTTCAGAATTTTCTTCATCACTATTAACTTTATCATCACTTTTCAAAGTTGAACTAATCTTTTGATCTTTTGCAAGAATAGTTTTATTAACATCCTTTTCACTTCAAAGAGTTGTGATAAAATTAACAGTTTCTTGTTGTGATGGTGAACTGGAAGAGGCAACTTTATTAATAGATGGATAATGTACATATTGAGCAAGAAATTTGCCTTTTTCTTGAGTGAACTAAAGAATTGAGCTTAGAAATGGACTCTTTAATTTCATGAATGTCTTGTGAAGTGTGAGTATTGTGAACTTTATGTTTTTGAATGAATGCTTTTTGAGCTTGCATGAATGATTGCAAAGTGTCTTCAAGAATTTTGACTCAAGAATGAAGATTTTCAGAAGGTGGAAACTTTTGAGGAGGCTTTCAAAAATTTTGTGAATATGATGGAAATTGTGGAATTTGAGATTCTTGTAGAAATGGTGGACAACTTTGAGAATTTTGAGATAGCAGTGGCAGTGATGGTTGAAGTTATTGTTGTGGTTGATCATTGCTCTAACTAAAATTGGGATGATTTCTCCATTGTGAATTATGTGTCAGAATGTGGAGATGGAAATGGCTTCCTAATTAGGCCAAATTGAATTGTGTAATTTACATATTCATAGGATTCTTCCTTAAAAACGAGGCATTCATAAGTTGAGTGTCTAGGAGTTTGGCAAACACTGTACAAAGTTTCAATTTTGGTCTTGAACATTCCTACGTTTCATGGCTTCAATCTTTTTTGTCAAACATGTAATCCTAGCATTTAGATAATTTTCTTGATTAAGCTAATGGACACCTCTTTGAGCAATAGTAAGATTAGACTTAATTGAACCTTTAGAATTACCATATTGCCAATATTGAGAGTTATCAGCTAAATTATCTAAAAAGTCTAACGCTTCATCAGGTTCTTTATCAATAAATTCTTAATTACACATTGTTTCAATGAATTAATGGGTTTTAAGAGTTAAGCTTTCATAAAAGAAACTAATATAATGCCTTTTTTCAAAACAATGATGTGGGTGTCGAAAAAATAGTATGTTGCGGAATTTTAAAAATTTTATATCAGCGTATTTTTCAAAACACAAGTTTGACATGCTATATGCATAAATTAATCAGATCTTACTAACCTCTATGTGTCGAAAAGCTCCTGCGATCAGTGAAGAGAAGTAACGTTCTAGAAGGACCTCAACCAACTGACCTTCATTGCTATTCTCTAACCACAATCAGATTGAGTGTGGGCTCACATGTACAGCTCTTCCACCAGGTGACTCTCTTTCCAACCAATTGAATAAACCCAAAGTTAGTGTTCATGATTTGTGAACAAGAGCTCTCAAGGAGTTTCAAAATCTCACCAGCAGAGTTTCACTCCTAATCTCTCAAATGATCTAAATAATAGTGAGACTCACTCCTTTTTTATAGAGGTTGGGTCTAGGAGTCAGTCCTTATTAGATAATGCCTCAAAATTTGAATCAAAATCAAATTCGGATCAATATCTAATGAAATCCGTGTGAAAACGCGTGATCTTTTTATTGCTCATAGGCAAGCCAATCTACCTAACCGGCAGGCTGAACTTGCCCCATTAGCAAGCCAAACTTGAGGATCGACATGCTGAACTGTCGAAAAAAAATCTCGACAAATCTCTTATTTTTTCACCCGAGATTTTATAAGATAAAGTCTTAGTTTTAATTCAAATAACCTAATAGAAAAGTTATCTAATTAAAACAACTTTATCTTAGATAATTTCTAGGAAAATAAATGAATTCCTAATAATTCTACAAGTTTATCTTGATTTAATTTATTCAAAATTAAATCAACTGATAAACAGATAAAAATTATCAGATCCAAATAATTCAACAAGTTTATTCTAAATTAATTTTATCCCAAAATTAATTCAACTAATAACCAGACATGAATTATTTGATTCTTTTGAATTTCAACCAATCTAATAAGTCTGACATAAGTCACCAATTATTAGAAAAGCACACCGTACCTTTATAGGATTTTCTGAGCTAGCAAATGGGACCTAATGGACCTATATAGTTCAAGCTCCCGATAATTATGAAACCCAATATCCCAGATATACATTTCATAATTATCAACTCCAACACTACTCCACTAAAAGCTTGGAGCTACACTCTCGAACTATATAGAATTACGAAGCCTGAATGGCTAAGTCTCCTTGACATATTATAATGTATTGCATCCCCATAGGATTATTCATAATCGGTTTAAGGACAAGTTCTATCTTACCTTCCTGATTATTTTTATCTTACGTTCCATTATCTCACCATCGAAAAACTTACTATCCAAAGACAGTATATCATTCGGTTACACCTATGTATCCAAATGGTTGAACGCTCTAGTTTTCTAATTACACGATAACGCATATAAGAGGATATCACTACTCCTAAAGAGGAGCTATGGATTTCATATCTATGAATAACAGGTCTACGCTATCAAAAGTCATGCCTCCAACATACCGGCATGCATGCCACTATTAAAATGTAGGTGTCACCCTTTGGTACATCAAATAACACAAGTCAAGATAACGGGCCCACTATTCATCTCAAGATTAAGATACAATACAAATGATTATCTAAAGTGAATCGATTTGTCGAGACAGAATTATTAATCCAAATCAATTCACTTTATGTCCTAATCCAACATATCGTCATCTATGACAACGTGTCAATGTTTCTATTCACGGATTCCACCTCCGATAGTCAAGACAAACCATCTCCCAATAGGATATAGACAACATAACAATCTTTACATAAATAAAATGCCTAACTTTATTCCCTCCATTGTAGATTTTATGTTTTAGACCGTCACCTTAAGAATCGTGTCTTCCATATCATATGCCCAATTCTTAAAGGTTTAGACCAACAGTCTCAGACTATTGTTTGCTTAACATATATTCAACAAATATGAATGTAAAGAGGACTAGATTTGGTATATAAATAATAAATAATTTTTTTATTAATTAAAATGTCTCAAAAACATATTACATTTTGGCAGAGTCTCAAAGACTATAGTCATCTAAGTTTCAGCATCAATGTTGGCTCCATTCGTCTGAGCTTTAGTGAGGTAACCCATGACCAACATCATGTGCTCCTTTATAGATGTCCCTGGCCTTCGCTTATAGTTTAAGAGTTTCCGAAGAGCCCCTTGCCACTTTGTTATGGCCTGGCCTCCAAACATGTCTTCAAGATTATCCAAGATTATCCAAGATCTGCTTCATAGTCTCATAATCTTCATGTTGAGCCTGCAACACATTATTCATGCTAACCATAACATAGCAGCGGGCCTGATCGTTTGCATCTTTTCAGCAATCGAACGCTTAGAATTGCTCATTAGTGGAATCTCCCAAAGGCTTAGGAGGACAAGGGGTTGTCAGCATAAATTTCAGTTTCTCAAAGGAAATGACGATATCTAGGTTCCGTTTTCAATCATTGTAATTCTCTCCAGTTAATTAGTTTTTGTCAAGTATCAAAGATAAAGCGTTTTTAGACATTTTTAATCTATAATAAAGAATCATATACCAAACATAAGCAAACATATCATAATAATTTATAAGATAACACAATCATGTAAAAACATACAAATATGTTTACGTGCCACAACCTTCAAAATATCATAACCTTACAACGATAATTCCCAACTCAGAATTCAACAAGCTCCTAGGGGAGTTATGCTAAATTCAATAATCGATTGCAGATCTTATGTTTTAGACTATCACCTTAAAAATCGTGTCTTCCGCATAATTTGTCCATCATATGCCCAATTCTTAAAAGTTTAGACCGATAGTCTCAAACTATTATTTGCTTAACATACATTCAACAAATATGAACGTAAAGAGGACAAGATTTAGTATATAAATAATAAATAAATTCTTTATTGATAAAAATGTCTCCAAAAACATATTACATATTTACTCCTTAAGGCATATACACCTAACAATGGGTAATCCTTAAAACGTTCGCAATAGTAAAAATAGACTTCCTTTACATTTTGGGAAAAATTTTGAATTTGTTTCTTCAAAGCATTGGTTTTATGAGTTGGAAATAATTTCTTCAAAAACTCAGTTTGCATTTCTTGCCATGTGTCAATTGATCTAGGCTTTAAAGAAGTAAGCTAAGTTTTAGCTTTATCTTTTAGAGAAAAAAGGGAAAAGTTTAAGCTTAACAACTTCATTTGAAACATTTTGATTACTGAAAGTAGCACAAATGTCTTTAAACTCCTTAAGATGCAAATATAGATTCTCATATTCTACACCGTGAGAAGTTAAAAGTAAGTTAATCATGCCTGGCTTAAGTCTAAAATTATGAGCATTAAGAGGAAAATCTAGATATGATAGAGTGGATTCACGAGGTGGTTGCAAATAATCACGCATTGAACGAACAACAGGATTAACACTTTCATCCTCAGCCATTTTTGTCTAAATGTGAAGATGCAATAGATATAATAGGTGGTACAACAAGTCCTAGATTTTTCCTAACTAGACAACAAGATTTTGACATATGAGACACATGCAAAACTAAGATAATTACAAAAATAAAAGGAAACAAAATTTAGTCTATGTGAATCGTAATACAAATATTGATATGCAAATTACGTGAACAAAAACCTTTTTTGGCTTTTTTGCTTTTTTATTTTTTATTTTTTGCTATTTGTGATAGTGCAAAACAACAAAAATTAATAACAAAAATATTAATAGGATCAGGTAGTACAATTGTCCCTTTAAGATAAAAGAAAAACTAAAAGTACTGAAAAAGTAAAAAAGTTAGAACTTATAAGTTAAATTAGATAATTAGAAAGTTAGAAGTGCTAAAAATATAAATGTTTGAGGCTAGAAAGTTAGAAAGAAAAATAAAGTATAGAAAAATAAAATGCAAAAATATAGATATATAATAATAAGAAGACGGTTTATCCAGCCATATATATAATATACTATACTAATTTATTGTCCTTATGTCTGTCTGTTCCTTGGCAACAGCGCAAAAAACTTGTTCGAATCTAAAAGTATAAGTCCGATATAACTTCAAGCATAAGGTTGTCTAGGTAATAAAACTCGATGAATCCGAGGTCAATCCTATAAAAAAAAGGTATTGCAAAGGTCCCATATATCAATTATATTAGTTATAGTTGAAAAATTTGAGGATTAAAGTTAATTATTTATAATTTATTTACAATATTTACACTTTTTTTTTACTTTTTCTATTTTTAGATTTTGTTTTTGTGATTTTTGGAACTTTAACAACAAGAAAAATGACTTAAATTGAAATGGTAAATGGAGCTTTAATAATAAGTGCAAACTAACTTGGAAGAAACAACAATTTTAACAACATTGAGCATTAAAGGTTCTATTCTAGTAATCAACTTAAATATTTTTTAATTTTTCTAAAATTATTTATTAAAATGGTTTAACTATATAATATGTCATTTTTTGTCTACAATAAATTAAGAATTTCCATGCATTTAATATGCCAATTCATGCCTATAATGCATCAAAAACTCTTTTTTAATAAATATGTATGATTTTAAAATAAACTAACTAAAATTGATAAAAAATTTTGTAGTAAATATTTACCATGTTATTCCTTGTTTATGAATAATCATAATATTTTTAAGCATTACTCGTGATAGCCTATGTCTACGATAAATCAAAACTTATTTTTGTCAAAATATTGGCTAAGTTAATATGAAAATTTTAAGTTTTCTAAAAATAATTTTGATGTTATAACAACTTTAAAAACGTTGAAAAACTAAAAATATTTACCTTAATTTTGTTAGAATTCTTACCTCTCTCCTTAGCAAAAAGAAAATTTAGAAAAACATATAGAAAGTAAAAACACCATAATTTCACTAAGCATAACTATTTTACAATATAAACTAGGACCATCTATAAAAACATAAAACTAGAAACTAAGAGAAAACTAAGCTAAGAAAGGAAAATCCTCCATTTACATGAATTTTTAGATTTTGTATTTATTTTTTATTATTTTTATTATTTCATTGGATATTTTTAGATTGAAAATAAGTAGGATGCAATTTAGAATATTTTGGGATTTTTTTTTACTTTTTTTCCTTTTTTTTTTTCTCTAGTGAATCAAGTTTGAGAAGCAAAGATTTACTCTCTAATTGCGTGCTTCACCTATATTAGCCAGACAAAGATAGGGCATAGATTACACAGACTGTTGATGCATTTGGCTACTAGAGAGAGCTGAGACTGCTACATTTTTTACGACCATAGGATGAGTCTCTGTTAAGGTGATTGCACGAATGAAAAGACAGGTGCACATGGAACACGCTACAGCGAATTCCGTGGGGAAGGGCTAGACAAACGGACTACCCAGATAGGTTGGGCAGTTTGAGTTGGCGATCCTAAGCTCAACACATGGCACTTCTTTGATTTTTATTTTCTTTTTTGATTTTTCATCCATTTGAGGTCCATTTTTACTAATTTTTTTACCTTGGTTCGAAGCCCTCTCCTCTCTTTGTAACTAAAGAGGTAGATAACCCTGAGTTTAGAGCCACCTTGATTCGAGATATCAGAGCACCAACTAGATCAAAAATTGATTCCTAAACTGACTTTGGAACAGGCTTGAGAGCTTCTATCAAAACCCTTTCCTATCTAATGTTCTCTATTTTTCTTGTAGATTTTAAATCTAAAATAAAATAAACAACCTAAAATTAATTATTTTATGAACATAATTTTTACTGTAATTAAAATACTTATTTTACAATAAAACACATAAAAAGTATTAAAAATAGATAAAAATTTCTAAAATTAATAAACCTTAACAAATATATTATTTAGGACTCATAATATTTTTAGAAATCACTAGAATATAATAAAACATATTTATAAACTCAAAACTTATTTATAAACATTTTAGGACTCCAAAAAAAGCACAATATATAATTTTCATGGTTTTGATTATTTTTAAACTAATTAATTATAAAACAAATAGAAATGATGCTATAAATTACGAAAAATATTTGTAAACATAAAAACACAGTAAAAACATATTTTCACACAAGCACACTAAAATTCTAATTATCATACAAATGCTATTATTAAGGGTTTAATGAGAAATGTGAATGCGAAATGATAATATTTAACCTTAAAAAAGTGCATTTTCATAGTCTCATCAACTAACTTTAGGTAATATATGTTTGTGTTTCCCTAACCCATAATACTTGTAGTCAATTATGTCTTTGAATTCTTTGAAAGTAGTATATTTCAAACTTTTTTGTAGAACTAGAAAATTAAAAAACAATGCTAGATAATTTGTATTTGTCAAATTGGCTAGATAAAAAGCTAAAAGCAGTGCTAAACGGGCTTTTATTGATATTACTAAAAAATAACATATACTTTCATCTTTTGCAAATTACTTTTCCTAGATGCCACACATATTGACACATTTTCTTTGCTAAATTTATGTTACACAATCAACTCTATCTTGTGCTAAGAATTAGACAAGCTTAAATTCTTCACCACCCAGAGCAATAAAATTGCAAAAAAAAAAAAAAAAAAGAAAATACACAATTTATGGTGAATTACTTTTAATACGGTAGTTATCTTTATTCTCAGTCTCACAATAATTTGCTACGATGAAGAAGCAGCGAGAAAATCTGCCTTTTCATCATCTTGAAATAAGATCAGAAGGGCCTTATAAGAAATTCTGAAATCTACAGGCATTATCATTTTTTATTTCGTGTCTTTTCTTCAATACAAACACAACTTGTATGGAAGGATACACTTGCACCACAAGCATAATGGGCTGCAGAATGGCTCATTTTTGGAGCAACTAGGATATTAAGAAAAAGTCATATGAAATAACTAGAATTCTAAGGAATAAGAAAAGAAAATATGGGTCTAGATTCAATGCATTGACATGATTGAAATGAAGACAGATTGCTAACTTGAAATGAAGCACTAGTAGAAACTGTAGATTATACGACGGTTTAAAACTGTCGTGGTATGTTTTCACAACGGTTAAAAAATCGTCGTGTAATCATCCGTCGTGGTACCAACAAAACTTTTCATGATGGTTTTTTACTATCATGAAATCTTTATTTTAGCGGGGTTCTAGGATCTTGGGACGATCTACCATAGCTGTTTTCACCAAAAACCATTGTAAAACGCTAAGCTTATACGACAGTTTTCATAAAAACCGTCGTATAAGCTTAGCCTTAGACTAAGCTTACACGACGATTTTTATGAAAACCGTCATGTAAGGCTAAGCTTATACAACGGTTTTTATGAAAACCGTCATGTAGGCTATGCCTTACACGATGGTTTTCTTAAAAACCGTCGTGTAAGGCTTTGTTTCACAATGGTTTTCATAAAAACCGTCGTGAAAAAGTTAGTCTAAAGCTAAAAAAATAACCAAAATTTTTGGTTTCTCATAATATGAATAGTCTCATATTTTCACCATTAATACAATGTCCTGACTTCATAATTAGATATTTACATTGAACTATAAAATTTTTACAAAATCATATATATATATATATTTACATTGTAAAGTCATGTACTCTTTTTATGCTTGCACAAGAGTTGATGGATTCATGGTGTCTAAGTCCATGTCTTTATGTGTGAGGTAAAGAAACGATAATAAGAATAAATAGAATTAACAAAAATATTGAAAATAAAACCAATTAACTAAAACACAAACACATAGTCATAGAAGCTTTTTATCAAATATGTGGTAGGCATCACAATAATACTTAGGTATTACAAACACAGAAAAAGTAACCTATTCTCACGCCAAAATGCTAAATGTTGTTCAAAGTTCTTTCAAACACCAAACACAAGTAACACTTACTAAATGGCAAATAACAAAGTAATGTAAGTAATATTAAAACTAAAACTAAAGCTAAAGCTAAATAACACTAAAATAACCAAAAAATACTAAGTTTAAAACTAACTATAACACTAAAACTAAAACTAATGGTTTGAAATTTACCAACAATGGTGGAGTCAAAAGAACGTCAAGGGAGGAGTCAAATGATGACAGAGTCGGTGGAATGTCAATGGACAAGGACGAACGGCAACAAATAGCGCCAAGTTTGTTAGGGGTTGGGTCGAATGATCGTGAGGTCGTAGAAAGAGTGATAGGAGAATGTCAAAATCTGTGAAATGTCATGGGTGGTTGGGTTCGTCAGTGGCTGGACTGTTGGGGGGAGGAGTTAGAGAGAGAAAGGGGAGAGAGAACGAGTTTAAGAGTTAGAGAGAGTTTGAGTTTAAAAAATTTTGAATAAATAGGGAAGGCCAGCATTGGCGTGTGCTTAAAATTGGGCAAGGACTAAAAATTTTGAATATGCAAAACATTTCATGACGGTTTTTACAAAAACCATCGTGAAATGTAAGGCGGAACCTTTCACGATGGTTTGATAGTTTTTATAAAAACCGTCGTGAAATATAACACTACAACAAATTTGAGATTATACGACCTTTATTTAACGACCGTTTCTCAAAAACCGTCGTGATAAGGAAAAAAAAACGCGACGAGTTATTCCCATGAAGATGAAAACTGTCGTGGTAGTGGCGGGAGCTACCATGACGGTTTTTATAAAAACCGTCGTGAAAGGTGCAGGCCTTCCACGACGGTTTTTGTAAAAACCGTCGTGGAAGGCCTTTCACGATGGTTTTTAGTAAAAACCGTCGTGAAA
>CAMOHE010037788.1:16137-39618 GCA_946598075.1 Artocarpus hirsutus | reverse complement strand
CCGGCCTGCCGATCCCTTGAATCCAGCCTGCCGAACATGAAGTTCGGCTTGCCGATCTGAAAAAATTCTAGAATTTTCTACGCATAGGTTTTCGGCATCCCGAATCCAAATTCTAAATTTCAACCTGTTTTCTCAATTCTCAAGCATGGGTAATCATCACAAACAATAGAAAATCATACTAAAATACCTTTTAATGGATTAAAACAAGTTTTAAACAAGATTTTCACAAAAATCCAAAAATAGAGAAAATAAAGAAAAAATAAAAAATCTTGATTTCAATCCGTTTTTGATAAAATAAAGTTTACATTCTAGCTAATCTAAGTCCATCTAACTTAGATTGAAGCTTTTCTAGGCTTAGAAACTCTTAGATTTCAAAATACAAGAAAATTTAAAAAATAGAAAAACTTTTAAATTTTAAAAACTAACCTCGAATAGAAGCTTGAAAACGATGTTTTTGTTGTTGAATCTCGTTCCCGAGCCTTCAATCTTCTAACCCAAAGCTCAAATCCGAATTTTGTTTCAAAATTTTGAGAGAGAAAACGAGAGGGGAAGAGAGAACCGAGAGTGAGAGACAAGAGAGGTGAGCGAGAGAGAGAGGAGAGAGAAAATGAAAGTGAGAGAGAGAGGGAAAATAAATAGAGGGAAAGAAAAAGTAGTTGCACAGGACTATGTACAACAGTACATTGTTTTCAAATCAAATTGTTTCATTGAAAATTAAATTAACAATTAAAAACAATTTAGAATAATTAAAAACATTAAAAGAATAAAATAATACAAAGTCATTAAATTTTTACAAAACATTCAAATTAAATTTAAAATACTCATTAGGGCACACTAATCCACCATTTATTATTTTCATATTATTTAATTAACTTCGAGGTGTTACAAGGCTAAAACAACATATCCCCCCTTGAGAATTTACCCGGATTCAATTCTACACATATGGACAAAATATGGGAAACTATCGCACAAGTTTCTACCAAAATTTTGATTTGCTCGAATTTGAAAACCGAGCACACACTATAATGAATAAAGAAGCTTCCCAACATTATGTTTTTAGGTCCAAGTTTGTCATTGAAACAAACACTTTCTTCGACTTGTGTCAAACGTAAAAACAGAACTAACAGTTCTTTTTTTTAGTAAAAAAAATTCACCTCATTAAAGTAAAAAAATAAATTGGTGTTTGTACAAAGTTGTACACTTTTGCCAAACACTCTATTCGCATCATTTTTTTGTGCTACTTCTGACTGTTACTAATTAGGATACTTTCTTCTACTTGTATATATTTTCAAACTATTAGATATGGTCAAAAATTATTTTTTTCTACAGATATGACGTTTGATCAACCAGATTCCTACCAGTATGGTACTTGTTTCAATATATACTAAAGAAATCTCCTACAAATTAATCTCAAGTTGGGCTAGCTATGTGGAAGCTGGGTAATCAAGGTGATGGTGGTTGTCAAAACTCTATTTCACTCACATAAACATAGCTTACTTTTTGATGTATGGAATCAATAATACTAATAGGGTGTTTAGTAGGGTAGTTAGAACCATTGGTTAGGACTCTTTTTACTGTAGCATATGAAGCATGTGAGAGCTTTATATTATTCATAACGAGAAAGTGGTTCAGACTGGTCCGGACCAACTTGCCAAACATCCAATAAATGTGAATTAATGTGAAACGATAGGAATTCCTCGCCAAGAAATCCGAGCAAAATGCTTCTGCTGGGTGTTTTTTTTTTTCACTAAAGAATTGGGCTTTTGAAGTGGACATTAGATTATGGACAGAACATCTTCACACGTTTTGTGGGAAGTACACTGTATTGCTCAAGAAAAGGAGTGCACAGAAACCAACTTAACTTCATTCAATTAGAGTCACTGAAGCAGCCAAATATTCTCTCTTTCTTATTAGGACAAGATTTTTGTTTCTTAGCTTTTATTATTATTCTTTTTGGCATTGAAGAAAACAGTCTAGTATTAGTACACAAGACAATTTGAACTGAAAAAAACTCGTCGAGGCCACTTAGGAGTTGGGTACCAAATACGGGCTTGGAACTCAAAAAACGAGAAAGAAAGAAAGAAACAAACAAGGAACAGGACGTTGTCGCTTGGCGATTGACAGTAAGCAAGAAGATGTATATTAGAAAACAGTTAGCAATGTTAATACTTTACAGCTCACTTGTGTTCCAACTACAGTATGCATGTGATTCTCATTTTCAAATTCTGATATATTTATCTCTGTGTGTGTCTATATATATATATATATATATATATATTTGTAATGTAATGGAGGTACATTTCATAGACAAAGTACTTTTAAAGTCATCTTACGTGTTTAATATGGTGGTTAGAACTGTAAATATTATAGTATGTAAAAATTTTATATTATAATAAATTTTTTATTTCTTTTATAACATATGAAAGTTTTATATTAGTTTTGGTTTTTTTTTTAATGAGATTCTTATTTGGGACCCGCTGTTTATTGTGTTTCTTGATAGGGGAAGTGTTATCATGAGAAGGGAAGTTCCCCTTTTGAAAAGAGGGGTACCATCTTGTGAAAGGGTATACTTGGACCGAAGATAGAGCAAAGGTCAAAGGCCTTCTTGTTTTCTCAAGAAATGAAAATCATTTCTATTTTCTTGTCTGTACCCTGTAAAATTTCTGCTTTGCCTTGTTCAATGGACCAATCCTATTTAGACTTTTATGTTTACAAATTACAAGTCCAAAATTACCATTTTCAAGTATCGGAAATAAGTCGCAAATGGCGGCAAATTCACCTGTCGTGCAACAATTTAGTAAAATTTGCGGTAATTTTACTCGTTTCAAAAGTCAAGAGTAACAATTGCAAATGGAAATGCTTTTCCATGTGGGTTATAATTTTTTTTAAAAAAAGGAATTTTCTAAACATGTGCTAAGAAATCCCTGTAGCGGAGAAAATATTTTACTTGACAAATCCATTTGCAGCTAAGCCCTTGTATGGAAGAATTTAAAACGCGCTGTTCGTACTTTAGACTAGTATTGACTTTTGTAGCGTGTTTAGTTACTTGGCACATCTATTTAAACGTTACAATCTTCAAAATCTTCAAAATAATAAGAACGTAATAAAAATGACTATGAAACGGTTGGATTTAATCTAATAGGTTAAAATTTGAACTCCACCTACTAATTATGAGGTCATTCTTACACAAGTAAATCAAAATTACAACTGAAAAAAAAAAAAACAAAAACAAAAACAAATTTTTAGAAAATTTTCAAATAAAAAAAAAAAAACTGTTGTGCTGGAATTTATTGAACTCTTGGTGAGCTCATTTGTTTTTCATCATTAGATCCAAATCTAATAGACAAAAAAAAAAGGCCTCATTGATTAGAGATTTTAGTGAGTCTTATTGTAAAGTTTCCCTAGAAACAGAATTTATCTCTTTAGTTGAAATCATAACTATTTCACATTTTTATACACTGTATAATATAATGAAATTGCAAGTAATTATTAAAAAAACATGGAATCATACCATTATGTCGTTAATTCCTGACTTAAATAAGAAAACTTGATCATTTCTAGACCTTCATGAAGTGTCCAATGTAGACATCACAAAATTGCATTGGTAGTAATGAAATTTAACACTAATATTTCAAACTTAACAATATTAAATGGTAGTTACCATAATGGTTATCACATCTTTTATTATAACGATATATTAAATTTCACTATTCTCAAAACATTTAAAAATTTTGTTACATTTGAACTTCACTATTAAGATTTTGTTATAGGTCAAGAAAATGCCCTCAAATAAAAAAATAAAAATAAAAATAAAAATAAATCCAAGAGAGAAATGGACAGGGTTTAAAGGAATCTCCCTAGAAGACTAACCTCTAAGGCAATGTAGCATTGCAAACAGTGACAATAATAATAATTAGAATGAAACAATATAAAAAGTGAAATCATTCTTAAACAAAATTGAAGTCATGTTATTAAAACTTCTAGTATTCATATAAATAAAAAAAAATAAAAAAAAAAAGCACAATGATCCTACAATCTAATAACCAAATGTCAAAAGCAGCAGCTCAGTGAACATTACATGAACTGCAAAAGCAAAATTAAAACTTTAAAATAAAAAAAAAAATTGGAAGTTATTTATCAACAGTAAAATATAAAATGGGAACAGTAAAAAGTCTATACTACTGCTCTCACTAGCTGCTCTTTAAACTCACTGCTCCCCCTCAAGGCAAGTGTTAACTGAAAACCAAATAAAAACACGAGGGAGTGCAGGAAAAGGAATCAAAATCCTGAAGATCAAATCTGGAGAAGCCATCTTTTGTGAACAAAGAAGTAAATATGTTGATCACACAGTTCCCAAACCAAAACAGGATTTTCTTCCTTCTTAACTTAATCTCATATTTTGCCTTGTCTTGATCATGCGCTTTAGAGTAGCTAACCAGAAGTTGCACTCATCCCATTCACTAGTAGTAAGAAGTACCTGATTAATCCAAAAAAAAAAAATCAATTAAAAAAAAGCCCATCTTAAGCCATAGCTGCAGTTAGCTTGCAAAAATTAAAATTCCACAATTCAAGCACTGTACCTGGATTTGCAGGGCACTACTAAAATCACCATTGTCCAGAGCCTGGCAGAGCTGAACAAGCTTATCAGCAGCATTTTTTGATATGTCCCCAGTGTTCAGTTTGG
The DNA here is from genome assembly GCA_946598075.1 of Artocarpus hirsutus. Taxonomy (NCBI): domain Eukaryota; kingdom Viridiplantae; phylum Streptophyta; class Magnoliopsida; order Rosales; family Moraceae; genus Artocarpus; species Artocarpus hirsutus. The sequence continues at coordinate 34,934 of CAMOHE010037788.1, read as the reverse complement.
CAAACAATGCACCTATCTTCCTCGAATTGTCTTCAATCTCACGCCTCTTGCCCGGATTTGCTCGCGAACCTCCCAATGCTTCCGATGTCTCATTGAAAAGTCTTGTCAAGGTTGCGATGACAGGCTTTTGGTGGGCTGTATAAAATTATGGGCGAAGTTACGTTAAAAACTGACAGAAATATCAACATGAATCGCTCCCCAAAAATGTATATTTTAAAAAACATACCAGGCACGTTCGAAGTATCAGCCGTCTGGACGGTTGGTGGCGGAGCTGAAGCTGTCACAACAGGTTGCACAGGTGCTGCATGGCTAGGACTTGGTGGTTGTACCGAACCAGGTCCCTGAACAACTCCCGGATTAACGACTGGAGTGAATTCTCTTGGTGCAGCATAGGAAGGTACATTAAATGGCACATTATGCCCAAGAGCGGGTGTTGGTTGTGACGGAAGAGGAACAGATGGCACAGGCTGATAGGCAGTGTTGGCTGTTCCCTGAAACACACAAAGTAGACGCCAAGTGTCCTAACAGAATCTTTTGGCAAAGTATAATTACAATGAAGGATAGCTTACATACCGGATACAACTGAGAAGGCAAAGTAGATGATGGTTGCTGATACATATCTACATTTTTCAGCATAGGAGGAGTTGAAGGAACAAAGGTCCTCACACCAGGTTGAGAGGGGACAGGAGGTACAGAAAAGTTATCCTAAAATCCAAAGCGAAATAAGCAGTCTTCTTATACAGATCCTAACACAAATTCGTTACAATCAAAGACAAGTGACTACGTGATAAGAAATTAGGCAATGACTGAAAACGTTTACGTAACTAGCACTTTAAAACAGAGATGTAATGCATATATGTTAGTAAATCTTCCTTGTGGTTGCATAACGTTGAAGGAAGGAAACATATATCAATAGAAACCAAGATATTGTGTCCACAAGTATAATGGGATATGGCAAATTCTAAAGGGAAAAATATAAAAATATGTTGATATGCTTAAGTAGCCCCAAGTAAAATCTAAACGGGCAAAAAGTTAAGATGAAAGATCCATGTAAACCCTTTGCAAAAATAAACAATTACGAAAAAAATACCTTAGGAACCTGAGGTGTCGGGTGCGATGGACCAAACAAATGAGGTCGCTGAGGTGCAGGCTGCAAGGCAGAAGGCACATATCCTCCATCATACCGTGAAATAGCAGGTTGTCCATTGTTTGCACCATAGGGATTGAGAGGAACAGGCTGAAATGATGATGGCACAATTTCCCAAAAAGGTCAATTGCTAATTGCAGAGAAGATTTGCATAACAAGGCAACAGAGTATATTAAAAAAATACCTGGTACTGTGAAGGAGGGACCTCAAAATTATGGTGACCGCCACCATATGCGGGTCCACTTGGTGGAGTGGGCTCAACACCTCTCTCTGAGTCGATCAGAGAATAAATGAGCAAGTACCCCATAACAGATTTTAGCAACTCAAATATAAATATTATAATTTAAAATCACTACGAGCTAGTTATTTCCAATTCTATTTATCTCATGGATCAACGAAGTCATTCCTAACAATGCTTACTGATCATAGAATAGATAAAACAGGAATTACAAATTTTTCTGAAAAACTCAAGGCAAACATAGCACAAAAGAGAGGAAAAGCCTGCAATCCAATGATTGAGTGAAAGAAGTCAAGCGAAACTGCAAAGGCCCATTGGGAATAATTAATGCATTATAGCAATAATACAAGTATACAGCCAATAGCACATACCAGCCTCTTGACAAAGCGTAATACGATCTCTCAAGATCTGAAGTTCCGGTGTCACTTCATCAGAACCAAAAAGTTTAAGATATTCCATCGCTGTGTTTAAAAGCCCTTGACTTGCTAAAATTTCAGCATACTTCTCAACAAGTTTGCACAAAGATGCACTAAATTGCTTTTGCCCTGATGCCAAGGCGAGGACAATAGTCTTCTCCATTAAGTCCTGAATATGTACATAAATGTCAGTCAACTGTTGAACCATGAAGAAATATGTTCAAGTGCACCATTAAGTAACAAACTTACCTGAAGACGGTCAACATAGGATTTACCCTCATGCTCAGTTGTCAACTTCCTTGACCATATGTCAACAGTTTTGTCAATATTTCCCGCACATATATAACAAATAGTTGCTTCCAAGGTATAACCAGCAGCAATGAGTTTGAAAGCTAGTGCGTCACAGAGCAAAGTCCATTGCTCTCTTGATGCAAACTGTTCATTCATGATGAAAAGAACTAAGGGAACCAATTAGTAAATGACCAACTCTGCACAAGTATATATCTCATCGTAATCAATGTAATCCAATATTAGGAAAAGATAAGCTAAGTTCATCCTATCAAGTGTCAGTGTGAAAGTCTTGGCCACCATACTGGACCCAAAACCAGACAAAGGGAGTCCATTCATCCTTTGAATTAGCATGGCTGTTGGGCGATTACCCATGTAGAAGCCTCAATGTCAATATTACCAAAACAAAGTTCAAAAAAAGAGCAGAAAACACACCACGTTTCTAACTGACAAAGATTGGGATGTCACTGAACTTCAATTTAACCTTAGAAGTTGAGAAACTTACACTACAGAGAAGAGCGAGAGTTTCTTTCCAGAATTTGAGGGGTCTAGTGTTTACAAGACTCAAGAGATCATTGTTCACCATTGCAGAAACAACCTGAAAGTTGAAATAGTTCAGATGATGGTGGGAAAAGAACACAGTACAAGAATGTTAAAAAAGAAGAACATCAATAGACAAAATATCAGGCCTTCATAAAAAATAATCAGCACAATAGGAGCTTCACTGTTTTTGAGAATATAAGATGTAAATGCTATCTACCTTTAGGTAGGGTGAACGACTCATCTTAAGGTATTGATCTCGTGTGCTCTCCCACAAGGAATCACCACCAGCATGTGCTATGACTAAAGCATCAGCCATTTTATTCGCCGATATGCACTTTGCAACGGCTCCCTTATAGTCTCCAACAACTAAAGCATGTTGGACAGATTCATCAAATGAGGGATCAGCACTCTCCCCTAGTCCATCTGACTCTTGTTGCACTTGATCTGTACTAGGAACACTATCACCAACGTTGAACTTATCACCAGAGGTTGATAATGGTGTATCGGCTTTAGGGCTAGGAAGATTGTTGAAGAAATCTTCTCCATTGTCAGAAGCGAAAATGGTTGCTTCCTTATGTTCCCCAAATCCAATGTTATCCGCTGCAGAATCCTCAAGTCCAAAAGCATTTACTTCTTTAGATAGATCATCTTGAACATCATTTTTTCCTACCTCAGGTAGGCTGAAGCCAAGGTGAGTTAGGAGCTTCGTCCTTGCACTTCCATCATCTTCAAACATAACTTTTAACAAGCCCCATGTTTCGCGGTCATCCTCAGATCTGATCAAAAAAACAATCAACTCTCGGTTGAAGTCATAACAAAGAGAAGTAGTACATCAAGAACAAGCAATTAAGATAATTTGAGTGTTTGTTGTCATACTCAGATTCTTGCCATTTCTTATCACATAGCATTCTCAATAAGGACCTTTCTCCATTTTGTACTGCAGCTTCAAATTCAGATGAACGAGTCACCAAACTCTGTTCAGTGACCAAATTGTGTACCAAAACCTGGATAGATCAGAGACAGTTAACGACAAAGTCTATGTAATAGAAGCTGGCATGTATTGAACAAGTTATGTATACCTCTGAACCAGATGAAGCAACTCCACTAGATGATTTAGGGTGAAATGACACGAGCTTGCCCCCAAAGCCAAAGGATACACCAACTGGGCGCTTATACCATTTTGGAGCTCTCAAATATGCTGCATAGAGAAGGTAACCATAAATGTACTGTGACATGATATCATTTAACGATACAAGCAATAATGCCATCATAGACATTACAAAAGAGAACCTAGAAATTTCTAACACTAATTATTGACTTTATACAGATATTTGACGAAAATCTACATTACCTTGACCAAAATCAGCATCACCAGCACCATATCTGCTGCAACCCTGTGTGGGGGAAAGCAATAGTGAGTGCATTTCATAGAAAAATGCAATTTATCACCACTAGTGATCCCATCACCGTACATGTTGCGGGCTATCAAAATTGCCATAGACAACATGCGAGCTCACACTTACACTTTTTACCATGAGTTTTCACTGTGAGGTAATACTACTTTATCACCACATATGTGGTGATGCACCATAAAGGTAATAAATAGCAATGCTCATTTTCATGACAACAAACTGGAATTCGACACAAGTGAAAACTTATTTAATTAATGAAGGGACCAATACAAGTGAAAACCAATTAATGAAGGAACCACATGCCCACCTAAATGAAAAAGAACAACATAATGAAATTAACGATAATAATATTTCCTTTGGGGAAAAAAAAAAGTGCCATTAAAGATTGAACATAGAATGCTATATGAGCATTCAATTCCAAGTTTTCAAACCAAAAAGAAAAAGGAACTATTTTCCATTTTCCATGGGACATTATGTTCCATCACTGTAAACTGCTAACTATTCGATAAAAACTAAAGAAGCATAGGTTAGGCAGAATATTAGAATTATCAATTAATAATGAAATACCTCAATGTTGTAAATTCCAATCTTTCCATCAAATGACGATGCAGATATGACACCAGGTATTTTTGGATACCAGTGCACATCAAAATTCCAGTTGGTGCTCGCGGGCAACTCACAGACAATCTAAACCAGAAAATAATAATAATAATAATTAAAAAATAAATAAGAAATAAGCAGCATTAGCATCACACCAGAAAACATGATCAATTGGAAGGGAAAAAATAAAAACTAGTGAGGGTATAAATTAATGTAACACCTCGGCAGAAGTTGTATCCCAACATATAGTTCGATTATCCTTGGCACAAGTAAGCAGATATGAGCTATAATAAGGACACCATGACATTGCAATTACGCCTGTCGAAACACATGCACATTAGAAAAAACTAGAAAACGTTAAATCAAAATCAAAAAAGGAAGATCCGCTGGAAAGAGAAAAGTGAGAGACAAAAATAAGTAATTGTTTTGTCACCTTTAGTGTGCCCTACAAACTCCTTAACTGGCAACATTACATTCCTCATGTCCCAAAGCTGCATGCAGATACCATTTTTTCAATGTGGAAAAAAAATTTATGCAGTTGATAAATAAATAAATAAACCAGCCAAGTTATTACCCTCAGAGCTGGCGAACCATCTTCATCTGATGCAACAACAAGCTGAGTAGCAATATCAGGATGCCACTGCAAAACCGAGGACCGTCTTCTAACTGAATCTGAAAAGCTGCCAGTTGATGAAAAGTCATTCAGATTGCAGAAATATCATTCCAGATCATAAAAGGACATTGCTAATTAATTAAAAAATCCAGAAAACAACAGAATAGTTACCTAATTACAGGTTTTTGCTTCCTTAGGTCCCAAACCACTGGAGGGAGAAAAAAAAGGCTTTAAATGCCAATTTGACAAAAGACTGAATAGAATTTTGTTGAAAGTAAAAATTCATTGCTCACCAGTTGTTCCATTATAAGACGTCGATGCTAATATATGCTGAACCTTGCTATTCCATGATAAGAATGAGATCTCACCCTGAGTGGCAGAACCACTACCCTGCTTGATTATGTCTCACACTATGTCAGATGTCTAGTGATATTTAACTTATTTAAGAGGCTCCTCCACTAATCAACACATTAAGACTGTTCCTTTACTAGACTGTGGTCAGATGAAGCCTTCATCTAGAGATAGAAATAGAGAGAGCTGGTTGATATCCTACGTTGGTTCTAAGTTGACTCATATGTTAAGGATTTCAAAAACTAATCAAAAGTACAAAACTATAAGGTACATAATATCTGCAAGTTAGGAACTATATATAATAGCATCTTACTAAAGTGTTTCAAGGGTTCTTTCTCAGAGCAAAAAAGGGTTCTTCTGATTCATTAAAAAAAGCAAAATCAGTACATTAGAAATAGTTTTTATGAAAATAGTAAAAAAAATTCTTCATCACTCCAAAATCATTAATGCTTCTACTGTTCATGTCTGTGCCAATGCTGCCATTTAAAGGAAAACAGAAAGGACTTATAGAAAAGTTAGATAAGGCTTTTGGTACACAAGCCATAACAAACCTTGAGAGGTGGAAATTGAGAAGGTTCTGCCAGGTTGGCCAAATCCCAGATGCAAATCTCGCCATCATCAGCACCAGATCCAAGTAAGTTTGGCGCAATTACATTAAATTCAAGACCACGAACCTGACGTTAAAGAAAAGGGAGATATATGTGTACCCTGTTACCATCAACCGTCCAAGTTTGGAAACACCATCACAAAAGACAAGCAAAATTGCTACAAAGCATGGAACTTACAGGCCCCTTATGCCTCGAGAGATGTCCAACCAGAGCACTTTCACTAGCGTCGGGACTAAAATAAGTAACAACAAACATAAGAACTTCGGAAGGCAAATTAAGTTTGCCGTTGATTTTGGTTGATACATAAGCGCAGCGAAATAACCAAGCAACAGAAAATAAACACCTTATATTAACAATTAAGTTATGTAGCTCTCATTCTAGAGAATAAGAAAGCAAAAAGTTAAATACATAACATTCATCTAAATCCTTTCAGGAAAACTTTTATTCCACAATTTATAGCTGCATAAAGGCTGTTTTGACAGGTATGATGTGTATGTATAAACAATACAACATCAATGAAAATCCACAAAGACAGAAGTAAATCCCAAGTAAAGAGTTAATCACCTCAACCAAGTTAAATCGACCATGGGTTGCTAGGAGAAAAATGTATTGCTAGAAATGCATACAGAATCATTCTTCATAATGAAAAAAGAAAATTCGAGAATATGGTCACGGCAATCTTATCAGCTATCATGCTCTAAAATAATGCCCTGTAGATTGCAAGGATTAATTGCCTCACTGACATACATATTAAAACTTAAACGTATCTTTATGACATGCAATCCACTCCCTAGCAACCAAAGCTATCCTTGATCATTTACAGAAAGCCACATCAACCTACATTCCAAATTAAATAAAGCATCATTTTTACCCAACACTTACCAATCATTCTGTCACTCCAAATCACGATTAACGTACAATCTTTAATTCTCTACCCAATTTCTCCCCAAGCAAACAAAAGTACAGGATCAGAGATTGAAGTAAAAGAAGATGAGAGAAGACATCAACGCAACAGGAAAAAAAATGAAAATTCTGCGCATTTAGTAACAATTTTCAGGAAATCTTAAATTCACATTCCTCTACCTGATACAAAATGAATTGACTTGACTCAAAATGTGACCAACGAATTACCACATTCAATTACCGAAAACCCCTCCAATTCCAAATCTTTGTCCCTACATTTCCTCCAAATCCAAACAAAAACCATAACCCCCATCACACACAAACATTCCCACCCAAATTCAGTTCAATTGGATTGGATTCGAGCCGAAAGCACGCAATGAAATCGAGAATTCAAGACCAAAATTACCGGATCAGCGAGAGGGGATTCCAGATATCGATGCTGCCGTCGACGAGGCCACCGGCAATTAGACCAAGCCCGAATTTCTCGCTGGCGGGATCGGTGGGGCGGGCCCACGAGAGGCGGTTGAACCGCTCGGAGCTCGGCGACTCGCCGACGACGGAGAGCTCGCGATCTTCGGACTGGAAATCGAGCTTGAAGATCTCGAGGCTCGCCGAGGAGCTGAACGATAGATCCACCGCTCCTGCCATTGTCCCCGCCGCCATGTACGGCGCGTCCGGCGTCAGCGCCACCGACGCCGATCTGTTCACGCCCTTTATACACGCCATGGCGATAACTCCCCCCAACAAAGCTCCAATCTGAATCGAAATTGACGCGAATTTGGATCTGAGGGTTAGGGATTTCCGTCGCTGTCTTTTCTTCTCTCCTCTTCTTCTCTCTGTTTCTTTTCTTTTCTTCAGCGTCTTTGAGTGTATTTGCGTTTTGGTTGGCTGGTTTCTTGCTTTTCTTTCTCGAGTTTAATTAACTTTTACCCCTGATCTTTGTATAATTCCGTACTTAATCGCCTGACGGAAAAAAAATTCGTCTTTCACCTAAAGTTTAACTTTCCTGTCAAACTACCCCTTTCTCCAAGAGCTGTTAGTAATTTACCCAAAAAAAAAAAAAAAACAAACAAACAATTTGGTTTCCATTTAAAAATTATAATTAGAATATTTGAAAAAGTGGTTTAAATTGAAAAAAATGGTTCAAAAATTATAACATACAAGAGCTTTATATGGTAGCAGTTCTTTGCTTTATATTGTAACATGTAGGATTTTATATTATTATTAATTTGAATTGGTTTGTCAAACAATAGATTCTTTGATTCCTTTAATGTGAGGTGCTTAGCTAATTTATTGATTTCTTTATTGGATCAATTTTTTTTTATTGATTTTAGCTACCTCTTTTTCAACTTAGAACTCTAATCCATACGTTTATGTATTATTATCTCCTGTATATTGTTTTGTGGGATTTTATGAACGTGGGATGTCAGATCCAAGAATTTTTTTTATTGGTTTTAATTTTTTTTTCTAGTTAAGAAATGCGTAAAGGCACTCGTAGAGATTGAAAGTATGTATAGAAATTGAAATTTTATGAATTTTCAAATACTCTTTAGGCACTAAATTATCTTAAAAAAATTTCAAACATCAACCTTAAGAATAACAATGTAGTTTTAATAGTAATTTCATAGTATAAAATGTGATATTATTATAGTTGTTAATTTGTGATCAAGCTATTCCTAAAATATTTTTAAAATATTACTATATTTTAATTTCAGCCTTATAAATTTTCCATTCAAATTTAGTGTAATTTACTGAAGTGGTGAGTAGTTAATCGTCAGACATCTCTATTAAGGGGAACAAGTGTCAAATGATGTAAAGATTGAGGCATAGAGTGAAATTAACCATTTTTTTCTTTCACATTTAACGGTGGGTTTATTCATTGCGTTGGAGTTTTTATTGTGGACCAACGCCAGCGTATGAATGTTTGTGCTGTTTATACTTGTACATTTATGACCAATAAGATTACTGTTTGTCTAAGAGTACATGTAGAGAAGCGTGATTAGAAAGGTTACAAAGAAATACGTTGTAGGTGATACTTGCTCTCTAACAGTTACGCGGACCAACCAATTAGATGACGACAAGTGTTCTGCCTTTAAGGCCTGTGTCTACTTTTTTGAAAAGGTAATTTGTACTTTTTTTTCTTCAGTGTTGCATAATATATTTTTAACTTTGCGTCACGCTTTTCCAATGGCTAGTGCACAGTAGTATCACTTTTGTAAAATGATTGTTTAGGGGATTAATTCCAAGGTGTGTGTAAAATCTATGAACTTTTTTTTTTTTTTTTTATAGAAATCTACGAACTTGATAAAATTTTTAGATAGTTCTATTTTTTTAATGAACTTTTAAACAGCTCAATTAAGAGTCTGTTTAGTTTATAAATTTGAGTAAAAAATTTGAATGAAGATTTAAATTTTTATGAGAGAAAATACTGTAACAAAATGATTCAAACCGTGACTCAAATCTATGAATCAAACCGATTCTAAAGTATTTGAATTTTTCAACCAAATCATCGTTGTCTTTTTTTTAAAAGAAAAATGTGACACTTCTTGCATCATATACTTTATTTTATGAAAAATTATAACTCTTGTCTAGAGTTAAACAAGATGAATCATTCAGTGTTAATCTTTATATACTCTAAAGATTCAACAAAAAAAAAAAAAAAAGCTCCCTTTACATTAAGAAAAAGGTCATAAGGCTTTTTTTTCACCTTAAAAAAAATAAGGCTTTATATATGACCCTTCTAAACTTCATTTATGTTGAAGTGACAGCCTTAAACTTGTTTAGCCCAAAAAAAAAGGTTTAAATGATCTTAAAAAAAACATGGCCAAAAAAATAAATATTATTATAGTATTGTTGGATATTTGATATTTTATCTAGTATAAATGCTCTGGGGTTATGTTTGACATAAGTGTAATTTCACTCCGTTTTCCAAAAAAAAAAAAAAAAGTGTAATTTCATTATTGGCCTTAGACCTTTGTCTGATAACACGTTTTTTTTTTAATCAAGGAAAAAGTGTAATATTACATTTATTATTTTTTTAAAAACATTTATTTGTTTTTAATTTTTGTTGAAATATTTCGTCTCATTTAGTATCATTTAAAAATATTTTACACGTTTTTTTAAGACAAAAATTTTAAAAATATTTTCATTATAATTCTTAAAAAAAATTTATTTTTTAAAATAAAACTATTTTTACTTATTTTATTTTTTATTTTATTTTTTTTATGAAACCCATCTTTTTTTTTTTCGGGGGAAACTTTCTCCCATGGAGTACGTGGGAATAACAAGGTTTGGATATCTCAAAAAAAAAAAAAGTTTCGTAATTATAATAAGTGTCTAAATTATCGTTATGAAATTAAAACCTACCTTAATATTTAAAATATCTTAAAAATATTTTTAAAACTATAGTAATTATCTTAATAATATTACATATTATATTATATAATTACATAAAAATAATTTTAATAATATCACATTTATAAAATTTTTACACATTAAAATTATACTTTAATTCAATAAATGTAATTAGAAGAATTATCACCTTAGTTTTTTATATAAGTTCGTAAGTAAGATCTACAGTACCGCTCCAGTGCAGACTGTCTTGGAGAGAGAGAGAGAGAGAGAGAGAGAGAGAGAGTTTGAAGAAGCAAAAATGGAGGGATCAGAGTCTCATCCGTATGCTCCGACAGACTTGAAACTTGAAGGATTCGTACCAATCGTACTTCCCCAATCCACCATCGTCGGCGTCTACCTCGGCGTCTCCCTCTTCGTCGTTTCCCTCATCTGGATCTTCTCCGGTAACACTCTCTCTCTAAATCACCCCAACTTTCTCTCTCCTCGCCGTTTTTCCCCAATTTCGAACATATCCACTTCTTCAAATCCCAAGTTTTCCACTTTTCATTTCTCAATTTCCCTTTTTTTTTTTTTTGGGTATAGGGAGATTTCCGAAGATTTCTAAAGTGGATAGATTGCTGATGTGCTGGTGGGTTTTCACTGGACTGACTCACATGATACTTGAGGGCTATTTCGCTTTCTCTCCTCAATTCTACAAGAACAAGACTGCCTTCTACTTGGCTGAAGTTTGTAAGTTCTTTCTTTTTTTCCTCTTTTCCTTTGATAAAGTTTGGGAACGCCATTGAAACTTGTTTTTGTAGTTCTATCAAACTTTTGGATTAAATTTTGAGACAAAAACACTATAGTAATTTTGGCCAGAACCACAAAATATAGTTTTATAAACCAATTTTAGTTAAAACCATACTATCATGTGAGAGTTTTATGATACAGCTTTTTTTCTCAACAACGTAACATGTATGAGATTTATATTATAGCAACAGAAAATTTTGGTTAAAACTAAAAATACCAAACATCTTAAAAGTCTCGTAACAAGCTAATAATGTCTTTAAGGTGTCATGGGGTTATTTATTTGTTTATTTACTTTTATGATTATTTTGGTTTGGCAGGGAAAGAATACAGCAAAGGGGATTCCAGATACGTTGGAAGGGATGTTGGGGTGGTTGCCGTTGAAGGAATAACCGCAGCTTTAGAGGGTCCTGCTTGCCTTCTAGCAATGTAAGATTTTATTGGCGTTATTTATTGCTAATCCTGTAGAAATGGAATTTGGAATTGCAAAAAGAATGAGAGGAATGAAAATGAGAAGATCCAAGTGTTTGCTAAATGATGTTTGTTAAACGAGGGAGCAATAATTGAAACCATTTAATTGGTAATATATCTTTGTAAATAAGTGACTAATGCTTGAGTTCACCCAAAAAAAAATGAATCATGGTTGATATGTTGTTTTCTTTTGTTTTTTGTTTTTTTTTTTTTAATTTAGTGGGCTTGAGTGTCATTGTTTATCTATTTCAAGTGAAATGGGGACTTAGGATTGTGACTTATTTTCTTAACCAAGTATGAACTAAAATTGGAATGATAAAAGAACAAGAATGAAAATGCATATTTGATTTTGGTGTTCATTAACTGGTATTTAAGAACTGTTATAAAAATGGACTTGTGTAGAAGTTCTATGAGCCTAGTAGATTTGGGAATTTGTGGATCTGTGAGTGAGAGCTAAGGGCTTGAATGTTATTCTTAGTTCCTATGTATGTAAACGGGGTAATTTAATTTCAATTGAAAAGGAAACAAGGTAAAGGAAACTTTGGAATGTGATTCCTTATCTTGATCACCCAAATCATGTGGGATATATCAAAAATCAAATAAGAATTTTGTTAGCACATGCTCAAACATGAACGGTAAGGAAACAAAATCACTAGACACGCCAATTAATTTGTTTTCCATATGTTTTGCACCTAGGATTAGTTTAGGAGAACTCTGCCGCCTGTGTACGAAAAAAAATACTTGGAATTAACAGATTATATAAAGATTATATTGGAACAAAAATTGTATCAAAATTTAGCAAAACTTGACGAAGATTTAACTGAATTTCTCACTTAGTTTATATGAGGATTCTTTTGTTGTCTCTTACTTTGAAATGTGGTTTGATTTGGCAGGTATGCAATAGCTACACGGAAGCCATATAGCTATATTCTGCAGTTTGCCATTTCTTTGGGGCAGCTCTATGGAACTGCCGTGTATTTCATAACAGCTTACTTGGATGGTGATAAATTCGCCACGAATACGTATTACTACTACGCCTACTATGTCGGAGCCAATGCCTCCTGGGTAGTAATTCCGACGTTGATCTCTATCCGGTGTTGGAAGAAGATCTGCGCGGCAGTGGAGGTCTTCCAGAACCAGAAAAAGACCAAAGCTCGCTGAGCTTTGGATTAGGATGGTTGGCAAATGGTAACTTTTTCCAAATTATTTGGCCCTTTTTTTAATGTCTTGACACAAATAACTTATTGTCAATTTGAGGGGTTTGTGGGAGGAATTATTTCAGAGAAACAAGTAGAGTTATTAATTTCAATGGAAGATCATTTTTTGCGCTTTTGACTAAAAAGCTTGGCACAAGGTTTTGTTTTGTTTTGTTTTGTTTTCCCCTGCACTTTTAGATAATTTTTTTTTTTTTTAAATAGTTTCTTTGTGTCTCAATCTTTGGATGTTAGTAATGGCCGCCTGTAAAATGAAAAGTTGACTTGTAACTGTCTGTTATCTAAACTTGTGCAAGCGAATCATTCACATAATGTCGTTTATTCAAGCAACATGTCCTATTGAAAAGACGACTTGTCGTCTCACTTTTCTTGACCACGCGTATGATATATCTTAAAGGGCTTTGCTCATAGGCCGTTCAACCATATTTTATACAGCATTTTCTCTCATTAAAATTAAAAATTTAAATTTTAGTTTGAAAAGCGGAACTGGATGACCCTTCCTAACAATGTGAAATGAAAATCATGCCATTATCATTTCCTCAACAAACTAAAAAAGAAAAGAAAAAAAAGCATCAATTAATACAGCTCCTTTGGAAGTACCATTGCCTTCTTTAAGGATTCAAAGCTGTTAAAAAAAAAAAAATCCTTTCATAAATCCCCACGAGCGTAACTCATTATTTTGCAAGTAATTTTGTGAGCAGGGGGTTTTAAGCCATACGATTAGATAGGCGTGCAGGAAACCAAAAGGGTCAAAACCTCTATTCTATGTATGTTCTTTGTGATTATGATCCCCATCGGCATCATTGGCTTCTTCAATAGGCGGATTGTGGCGATCAAAAGGAAACTTGATTTTGCCAAGAGAACCTGCAGGGACAGGCTTCAGATTCTCACAGTTGCAGATCTCAATCATGAACCCATCTGGGTCATTGAAGAAGAGCTGGTCTATGGATGTTCCATTCTCCTCGTCTTCCACTGTTCTTTTTATGTACTTTACGTTGTACTCCTTTAGCCTTTTCTCCATTGCCACCGTGTCTTCACACTGCAACACATGCAATATAACATATATGTCCATAGCCCATCAAACCAAGATTAAACTGAAATTAACTTTAGTTCATTTAAACTAATATATTTGTGAGCAAAGTTGATTTGAACCACAAATTGTATAGTTTAAAGTTTTAAAGTAAGTTTGGAAACGTCCCTTTAACGAGATGTTTAGCTCTCTATTAGAACCAATTGTTTCTAATCAACAAATAGTGTAAAGCTCTCATATGTTACAATAAAAAGCAAAAAGTTGTTGCAGTGTAAAGTTTTTATATGTTATAATGTTTTTAACTAAAATTGGTTCTAATCAAAATTCATTCTAATCATGGGTTCTCTTACGTTTTGACGAAACGACAATGAAAAACCAATGAAACGACCTAGCAAAGAAATAAATAAAAACGACAATAAGACTTATAAAAGGACATCAACGTTCTGCATCAATAAAATCACGTTCTCTCTAAATAAATAAATAAATAAGGATAATTTAAACTCCAACGTACCATTTAAGACTTAAGAGTAATTACTGGCCTGCAACCATATTGATATAATTATCTGGTTAATTACATCTTTAATGATGGTAAGTACTATTTATCTAGGTAGTGGTTGTATTAGTACACATAACCTCGTAATTAATTAGTATTTTCAGAACTAGACGTAACATAGGTATAGAGAGTATATTTTCATTAAAAAAAAGAGCATACATAGTAAATAATATCAGATACTTGAAAATAAACATGGTTGTCCATGGGGTCCAAATGTTGAGTATCATGAGGCAAGCTGTCCTCATTTTTGGACTGCACCAAGTGAATCCCAACTCCATAGTTGAACAGCCACGCCCCATCAAAATCAAACGCCGATGGCCGCTCTATCAGAACCATTCCCAGCACTTTTGTGTAGAACTCAATTGACTTCTCTACATCCCTGCACAGTCTAGACACATGATTCAAAGCCATCAAAGGAGGCTCTTTCTTTGCATCATCATCAAGATCATGATCTTCGTGATATTGATGATCAGTGTTATTATCCTTATTATTGTTCCCCATGCTCATCAAAATTAGTTTCTGTTCTGAACCCTACATTTTATGGTCAATTGGCTGATGAGTTTTTATGGCCAATTAGTAAGGCGGCTAGCTGGGCCTAGGTTTTAGAGAGAGAGAGAGAGAGAGAGAGAGAGAGTAATAGTACATGTAGGAGAAAGTCATGCTTGGAAGAGGTTTAGTGTGAGTATAACGTATGAGAGTGTGAAGGAGACGCCTGTGATAAATATGTATTGTGAGTAGCTTTATATCTAGCGGTGGGAGCTCTTTCGAGAGTTTAGCTCGCTAGCTCCGATCTTTAGCTGTAATTGGACGTGAAAATGTTGTCTTTTAGTTTTGTAGAAGGTAGCAAATGATCTTTTTCCCGTCGGAGGGAAAGTATTTCAGTATTCCGTATAACGACGAATCTTAGATGGCAATGCGAATTTTTTAAGTGTTGAAGTGTGTATAGAATTGTGCTTTTGGTTATTTTTCGGACAGATTTTTCTTTACTTTGAATTTAGGACGATAGATTTAAACTCTTTATTATTGGATATGAATTTATCGGAATTTATCGTTAAACTATGTTTTGTAAGTGGTTATTTTAGTACATACAAAAGTAAAATTTTGTTGGATATATTTTGAAATGCATATTGAATCGTAAACCATTTTGAAAATACATATTGAATCATAACCTATGAAAATGAAAAATGAAATGTGAAAATAACTTTAATGCGTATTAAGTCATAGCCTTAGAAAATGAAAACGTAAATGTGAAAAGAACTTTCAACCATTTTTCATTTTTTAAACAAATGGTTCACTAAACTGTTTCATAACATCATTATTTGTGTGATATTATGTCAATTTACTTCAAAAATCATAATGAAAATAATTTTTGGGTAATATTTCATAGGTTAGGGAAAACAAATGTTACGCGTTTAAAGTTAAAAGACATACTACTATAAGGGTGGTAATATTTTTTGAAAGTAAAATGGTAATTGCATTGCAAATAGAGAAACACAGACACTAATCAGACACTAAATACCATAATGTATTTAGTGACTCAACCCCGATTATAGATCGAAACTATCAGTAGATTCGATTGAAACACTCAAGGGGCCGCCAAGTTCCAACAAGAGGAAACTGAAGAGGCATGCAACAAATCAATCACACAAAAGGCTCTTACATCACTGTAGGTGGTGAGCTACTTGGATCAATCAAGATCAAGAGATAAGTGCACGGAGGACAATCACAACATTAACAACACGTGAATCATGCAAATAAACAACACTGGAAAGTGGAGAGACCACTTTTGTTTTTATATAGAAGAACTAACAAGACAAAAAATTTAACTAGTGAAAAATTATCGTATTTATTTAACAAACACACAAAATAAGACAAAAGGATAGACCCAAGCATCGTTGAGCAATCTAGAGACAAGCCAACCACCGCTAATAAAGGATGCATAAGTCCCAGCATTGCCGAGAAGCCAAATGGAAGCTGGAAGAGGCACATGCCACTGCACATCGTCGCCGAATGACATCGCCTCCATAGACCCTAACCCCAAAAGCCTGAAGATCCTAAGCAGCCGAGATTCCCACACTTTCGAATGCCACCAATGCATTAGGAAAGAGCTTACCTCTCTATCTCTTTCCGCCATCATGCAACCACACCCGCAGAGAACCTCAGGGTCACCGGAATCCTAGCACAGCTAGAAACAACCAAGCCACCCAACTTGCATCAAAATCCCTCCCCAACCCAAAAACTCTGCCCCAAACTGCCTCTACATCAGCCAAGCCCCAAATCTACTTTCACCTCGACACTCCAACAAACCCTCACTGGGCCTTGATCTGGCTGCCAGCCAAGGGGCAGCTCTAGGCTCAGGCCCCAAGAGCCTTCTTGAAGAGGTAGTTAGACAAAACAATAGAGAAAAGGACGAAATCTTAGGAGAGCCTTGGTGAATATATGAGGTGTTTGACAAAATTAGTTATAACTAAATTTTTAATTATTACGGTATAAAACTTTTACATGCTATAATGATTAGAAAAAAAAGCTACATATGTTATAATTTTTAAATTAAAAATTTTAATTTTAACTACACTTTTCATACACTTGAAATTTGTGTAATTAGCACAAACTACTAACTTCAAACCCGACAAGTACAAGGCAAAGGCAGAGACAAGCCAACCAAAACGCACGCAATCCCCCAAATCTTAACCGAACCCAACGTACAAACGACAGTTAAAAATCCCCAGTCCCCACAGACACAACACAAACACAGCCCCACCACAACACTCGACTCACCACACACCTCCCTTTTCTCTTCTTTCCTAATCTCTCGCCCCAAAAATTCCCCCCAATCCACCGGCTACCGGCACCCGCCCCAACCACCATCACCAATCCCACACTCCTCTCCCCCATCCCCCGCCACCTGCTCCTCCGGTAACCGGTAAAAACCCACCACCATCGCCGTCGTTGTCGACATGTTCAGGGAGATCTCGAGCTGCAACACGTACAACTATGGCGACGCCCTCTACTGGGACGCCCGGTACATCCAGGAGGCCGGCTCCTTCGACTGGTACCAGAGCTACTCCGCCCTCCGCCCCTTCGTCCGCAAGTATGTCTCCGTCTCCTCCCGCGTCCTCATGGTCGGCTGCGGCAATGCGGGTAAATTTCCCCTTTTTCTTCTTCTTCTCCGACGATTTAGGGTTTTTGTGATTGCAAATCGGGAGAAATTTGCAGCTCTTTTTGGCTGATTGGAAGATAAAGTAATGGAATTTTGCTTGGAATAGGATTTTCTCATCTTGGTGGTGAAGAAAACAGACGAAAAAGGAGATTTTGTGTTATTTGGTTAAATTATAATCTGTTCTAGGTTTGATTGGAAGAAAAGGAATGAAATTTCTGTTGGTTTTTTATTGGAATTGGATTTTCTCAGCTTGGCGAAGAAGACAGCAAAAGAAATTGGATAATGAACTACTAGGAGATTTTTGTAGTTAATTGGATAAGTACATTTAATTAGTTTTTTTGATTTAGTTCGAGAGAAAAAGGAGTGGAATTTTGCTTGGAAGTAGATTTTCTCATATTGGCGGTGAAGACATTAGAGGAAATTGGGCTTTTGATTGGATAATGAAGAAAATAGGATTTGTTATTTTTTTATTTTTTATTTTTAGGCTAAATAAATTTAGATTTTAAATAGGTTTTCTTGATTTAGCTTCCATTTCTCATCTTGGCGGTGAAGAATTGGATAATGAACGACTAGGAGATTTTTGTATTTGATTAGCTATATACATTTAATTAGGTTTTTTTGATTCTTGATTTCGGTTGAATATCTCTCACTCTTTTTGATTCGTTCTGATTGGTTGATTGAGAAAGTGTTTGTAAAGGGGAAAAAAAATTGGATGTTTTGATTGCAAAAATGGTTATTAGAATATGTGTATGGATATAATAGATATATACATATATTCTTTTTTGTTGCTCCACCAACGTGGAAGGTGGTAATGTTGACTTAAGTGGTTCTGATTGGTTAATTGAGAAGGCGTTCTAAAGGGGAAATAAAATCGATTTTTGTTTGTAAAGATGTTGATAAGAAGAGAACTATATATATATATATATATATATATATAGTTCTTTTTGCTACACCAACGTGCGTGGTGGAAATGTTGACTGAATTTTTATTGATTAGGTTTTCTTTATTTTGCTTGAATTTCCCCTTTTTTAATTGGATCTGTTTGGTTGATTAAGAAAGCGTTTTTTTTTTTTGTTGTTGTGGTGTAGGTGGGGGGGGGGGGGGGGGGGG
>CAMOHE010037788.1:3609-16117 GCA_946598075.1 Artocarpus hirsutus | reverse complement strand
CCCCCCCCCCCCCCCCCCCCCCGCGGGGGGGGGAGAGGAGGAATTGGTTGCTTGATTACGAAAATGTTGGTTAAAAGAGAGAGAGATTTAAAAAAAAAAAAAAATTGTTGCTACACCAAATTTGGAAGGTGGAAATGCTGACCAAAAGTTTTGATGGGTTAATTTTGATTTTTTGTTTTTTTCCCTTTTGGGTAGTGATGTCCGAGGATATGGTAAAGGATGGATATGAGGACATAATGAATATTGACATCTCGTCCGTCGCCATTGAGATGATGAGAAGAAAACATGAGTCCATTCCTCAGCTAAAATGTATCCTTTTGAATGAAAGTGTTATTAGGCATACAATTTTATTAATTTTTCTTCTCACAAGGTGAAGTGTAAAATCTCTAGTGGGTTTCCCTAATTCAAGTCTCAATAGACATGCAAATGGATGTAAGGGACATGAGCTACTTCCAAGATGAATCATTTGACAGTGTCATTGATAAAGGTATGAATATGATGAGTTCTCACTTCACCCCCTTTTTTCATTTTAGTTATTTAGTTCTATTTAGATGTTAGAACTTGTGATATTGGGTACTAAAGTTGTGTCCTTTTGGTGTTTACAATACTTGTCAATGTTGACACTTTTATTCTCGTGACAATGGCCCATCAAACCTTGTTGATCTAGGAACTCTTGATTCTTTGATGGTAAGATTCATCTTCAGACTTTCGTATCACTCACTCTTGTTTATTATGGGGTATCCTCTGATGCTTTAATGTTGAATTTGATTTTAGTGTGGCGCCGATGCTCCAATAAGCGCGTCTCGAATGCTAGGGGAAGTCAGTAGGTTGGAGACTTGGGAAAAAAAAGAAAAATGAAGAATGAAAAGAAAAGATTATTATGTATTTCAGTTTCTTTTGTATCATTGATTGCAGCTGCGATTTCTTTATGGTCATTATCATTTGATTCCTGTGTTTCTGAAGTAATAGTGGTTTTTTTTTTCACAGGCTTCTTAAACCTGGCGGAACTTATATGTTGGTAACTTTAGTCCCCTAGAGAAGACTTCTTATTTTTCATTATTTTCATTCTTTGTTCTCTTTCCTGCGTACGGAAGAGGTATCTGATTGGTTGCTGAATTGATATCTAACAGATTACTTATGGTGACCCTAAAGTGAGGATGTTGCATTTGAACAAGCCAGCATACAATTGGAAAATTCTGTTGTATATTATACGTAAGTTTTTTTTTCTTTTTTTCGTCTCCTTCTTCTTAAGTCTTTTTCCCTTGCTCATTTTTTGTTTTCTCTAAATTTTTTCCTATTGCTTCTTTGAATAATAAATAGATGGTGCAAACCTGGTTTTATCAATATTTAATTCTTAACGTAGTGAAATAAAGTTTTGCACTTCTAAGAATGTGGAAAGAAAAAGGAAAATTAAATTTTCAATAGAAGTTTGCATAAACATGTAGTTATAGATTGATGAATCTAGAATCTTCTAGAATGTTTCATGGAATTATCTTCTTCTCTTGTGTACTGAGCAATTTTTGTCAAGGTCTTTCTTTGAGCTTCTTATTCCTCTTGTGTGCGGATAATGGTGGATAAATTGTATTTCCCCGATTCCATCCTCCATATCCTCATAGCTCTTCCTAACTGTTCCATGTTGTTATTGGTCGTTGTCACTCCTTAATGACAAAAATAAAAAACACATATAGGGCATGTTTGGCACACCGTATTGTATTATGTTACATTGCATTTTCTACAATACGGTGTGTCAAAGAGAATTCATTTGTGCAAAATAGTTCGTGTGGTCAAATACCATCACATCATGTGATATGGCTGCTACAACGCATCACGCATCAACTTAGTCGATGCTCATGCGAAAGAGGCACTGATTCTAATCTCTGCTCATTCGTTTTTGCTTTCTTTTGCAGCAAGACCTGGATTTGAAAGGCGTGAAGGTTGTAGTTCATCACCTCGATCGTATCTAGAACCCATTCCCACTACTGACAATGGCTTGCTCCCCGCGGATTTTGTTTTGGAAGATCCAGATTCGCACTTTATATACATGTGCAAAAAGATAGATGATGCAGAGCTAAGTAAGGCACCGAACTATGCGTTGACTGCGGATGTGTTGTAGTAGTTATTTGTGGCGCAACACTGCTGATTTTAGCTGGTACCTTCTTGCAAGCTTCAATACGGGCAAAAAACATTAATGTGATAAGCAATTCTTGTTGTACAATGAGGACTAATTCTTGTTAGCATTCTTGTGCTGTTTCCTTTTCTTTTTTTTCTTTTTTTTTTTTTTTTTTTAACAGATAAAAGGGTTTTGTACTTCAGTGATGAGGCGTGGTAGTTTGACTTCTGGAATGGAAAATAAAGAGAAGGATAGCTACAGAAATGATAACTTGTTCGGAGAAATTATAGTGAAAATAAGCACCACCTTTATTATTTGCCTTTTAGAGTCAAACTATGTGAGGAACTATTCACCCTTTGTGTCTTTGTGTCTTGGTATTAATATTGTTTAACCGAAGAAGGTGTTTCAAATACAATCAACCTAAACGCTCTTTATAATATTGATATTTTCTTATCTTGTATGAAACTATGTATATAAAGTACTTGTGTTATGTTAACTTTTAAATATGCTGTTCAATTCGAGATCGTATACATGTCATTTATCATATAATGATTAATTTTTACGTTTCATATTTTAAAAACACTATCAAACGAGTCTATGGTATTTTGGTGGAAATTTTCATCTAAATTATGTATTATCATCAATTTTAGAGTTTGTTAAAGCCTTGTTTAAAAATAAAATATTTTAAGATGATTTTTAGTATTTTATGTCAATTTTTATCGATATTGATATTTTCATCAATAGTTTTATAAAATTTAAGTATTGATATTTTCATAGATATTGAAATTTTCATTATTGTCTGTAAATATGATATTTACCTATCGCAATATTGTGTGACAACATCGTTGGTAAATATGATATTTACTGGCCATTGGTGCCGTTGGTGTTCAACGACATTGCTGTTAAATATATGTATTTATCGGCTGATGGCTCTAGCGCAAGCGCTGGTAAGGGAAGAGAGAAGTGTGGAGAGGGAGAGGTAGAAAGGGTAGTTTTAGTTTTTTAACATCATTGCAAACCCAATTTCCCAGCGTGCATTATTTATTATAAATATCAAACCATATGCTATGCTTTACCAATGTAAATCTTAATTATATTATTTGTCTCTTTCTCTCTCTTTTTTTTTAATACCCAATGATATTAATTAGGCTCTATACTAGTTTTGAAGTTAGTTATTCATATGTACCTACCTCTTTGTGGTGGAATTTAAGTTAATAGATAAATTTTACAAAATCCATACCATCCAAAATCAACCTTATAGAAGTGATATTGTACTAAATGAATTAAATTATAAATTGTTATTCTTAATTGCGTGTAATTCCGTAAATGGCTTTTTATTTTTTAAATTGTACTGACAAATAATTAGAGACGGACTAAAATTATAGGGAAGTGTCTTTCGCCTATCAAACCCATATATATGAGTCTGTCGTTATGTGAGCTCGGGAGATGCGAAGTTTGAGACGATTTCTTAAACCGGCATAGTCAAGGGCGCATTTGAATTATGCATGTAGATAATAGTCGTGCTCGTGCACGTTACTATATATATAAACTTCTTACCACAAAATACGTATGTTACATGTGACTCGACCCATGCATCTCTTTTTATAATTTCCTACAAATATCATTAAAGGACAAACAAGTTATATTGTATCAAAGGCCCTTCTAGAGAATCGTTCCAAGGCTAGTTAGTTCCATGTGGCTTTGTCGATAAATGTCGTTTCAAGTTAAAACGACATCTTATACAACTCTAAATTAAAATGCTGTTATTTAACTTCAAACGGAAAAGAATGTGTCGTTTTCATAGTCTAACGGTGATCTGTCCTCGTGAAATCCACATTTTTTTTAAAGAGTTAATTATAAATATATAACTCATCATTTTTTTATTTCACGATTAATCCTTGTATTTTAGAAAACTACAAAAGTGTCCTTTAGACTTTAAGAAATTGTTTCAATTTCACCCTTTTATTAATTATAAACCAAAAAAAGAGGCAAAATTAATTTTTTGAACTAAATGCCCTCTCATAAATTATATTAATTAATAATACAAATTAAAAATAAAAATTAAACATTTTTTAATAAAAAATAAGAAGTTTTCTTCCTCCTTTGGCTGCAACATTCGGGATGGATTTCGGTGAGGCTGCAATGCTGGAGGAACTTGGCAGGGGAGGATTATGGTGTGGGGAGGGTCGTTGGGGTAAGTGGGTAGTGGCAAAAATGGGATGGGTGCCGCGATTGACGACTGTCCAAGTTGGAGATCTCTTGCAAGGGTTCTGATGGGTCTGTGGCTGCAATCGTCAATGATGACAGTCCAAGCTAGAGATTGCAGGCTAGGTTTCTGATGGATCTAAGGTCGCAATTGACGACAGCTGGTTGGATGACATGCTTCAACGATCTAAGGTCGAGCTTTGATGGAGATGGGTTAGGGGTTGACGAAATGGGGCTGGGGTAGCTAAGATTTGCCAGTGAGGGGTGAGTAGCTGGGTTGGGCAGCAAGGGCGATCATTGGAGATTTGCCGAAGAAAGGACGGGGTGGGAGGAGGGGCTACTTGTCTTGATGGAGGGGGATGAGAAGGGGAAAAAACAGTAAGGGGGGCTAGTTGGGAAGGAAAAAAGAAAAACAAGTATTAAAACTATGTCCTTCGAAAAATAACATAAAAACTATTTATTTGAATTTTTAAAAGCAAAGACTATTTTTTAAAAAAAAAATAGAGTTCAATTATCCAAACATAACTTTCCACTTGAGGGTATTATTTTCCTCTTAGTTGCTCAAGGATAGAATTAAAACATATCTTTAAATCTGAAGGACACTTTTACAGTTTCCTAAAATAGAAGGATAAATTGTGAAATGAATAAAACTAGGTGGTGTACTTTTGCAATTAACCCTTTTTAAATAATTACATTTTGCTTTTTGTTGATGATAAACAACATGGTTTTGGCATTTGCAATTTGTGCCGTTCATGTTTCCTCAAAAAAAAAACTGTTTTTTAATGGCATAACGATTTTTTTTTTTTTTTTTTTAGTTTGTTTGGGAACATATTTTAAATCAATATAGCCTAAATAGTTTAACAATTAAATTATATAAGATAAAGAATTATAGAGAAAACTAGCTTTTTTTAAGCTATAATTAGATTTTAATGGTCCCATTTGTTTTTGTTCTTAGAATGTTTGAAAATATTTTTACACGTTTTTTGAGGTAAAAATTTTAAAAACACTATCAGTATAATTTCAAAAAAATTTTATTTTTTAAAACAAAAATATTTTCACCTATTTGAAAACAATACCAAACGGTTCATATAATTTTTTTTTCTTAAATTAAATAAGCTGTAAAAGCAGCCTTAGTTTTTTTTTCTTTGAACTTTTTTTTTTTTTTTGTACGTGTTGATTTCTGCGGACTCCACAGGGTAACCTATCAGCACACGAAATAAACTTGCGTTTCAAGCAAGCAAAGAAACTTAATAAGTTAAAGCCGTTTGGAAATAACTTAACAAAACCTAAATAGAGTGGTAGAGATGACCACAACACATTCATTTCTCCCTCCTACCAGATAGTCAAATTGTACATGTAGGACATCAAAATAGTAGTTGGATCATCTAAAAATAGGTCCCATTTAATTATAGTTTGCAGGTAAATAAAGAGATGGAAAATACCAGAAAATCTCATACATGGACAAATAAAGAAAACAAGTTAAAGCATGTGGGATTCCCTCCCAAAACAAGAAGTTTTCATTTTCAGCAGATATATAATATTTTTTTATACAATGCAACAAATTCTCACCAGTTCCTTTTTAAGGAAAAAAAAAGGAGCAAATCTTTACGAACTTTATATGGCCAAGGGTAAAAGTAATAAAAATATCTTCATACTGAAGGAGGGAAATCATAGATAATTTGGGATGTATATGAGACTATGGCAAACATTATAGCCCAACTAGAGTTTCAAATCTAAATCTGATAGGAAAATTTTCCAAAAAAAGGAAAATTGGGTAAACATAAAAAACCACAAAAGTGGGCAGTGGCCATCTCTCAATCTGATAGGGGCTAGGGGCTTTACTGGATGTAAAACTATAAATTGTAATAATAAAAAAAAAGTTATTGATATGTGTAATATAGTGAAGGGTGAAATTAGAAACCAAAGTGGGCCCCACCACAGAGCACAAGTAACCAATGCTCTATAAATATGGAAGAAAAAAATATGCAGCCTTCATTTCTAAAACGGCGAAGAACTCAAAATTGTTCAGTGGCCCCCCTCTCTAAATTTGGCAGTACTGGATTTACCGTATGTGGCAATGATAATGAGCTTACCATATTTGCAGCAAATAAAAATAACAGAGAAAAAGGTAAAGAAATAAATTGCACTCTACCCCCTTGAATTATGTAGCTTTGGCACTTTAATTCCTAAAAACTTTGTCTTGGCATGTTATCCCTTTATATTTTTCACCCTTTTGCGACATGTATGAACCATTTGCAATGTCATAAAATTTAAGACATTTTAATATTTTATGCTCTCTTAAAGACTTACAAAAGCCCTATTTTTTGGAGTAAAGAAGCTTTACAATTTGCATTTAAGCTTCCGTTTGGAGAATCAATTGGAGCATATGTTTTAAATTTAAAAACTGTAGCATTTGAGAGCTTTACATTATAGTATATTTTTTACTTTTTTATTGTAGTTGTTGAAAGTAGTTTTATATTGTTCATAATTGTAAATAATAGATTGGAATTGATGTTTCAAACATCCTAAATTTCACTTGTTTTTGTTAAAAAAAAGGGTTTCTTTACTAGCACAATTATGTTATGACAAAAGGCAACCATAAATTTTTCGAGCGCTGTAAAGAAAAGAAATATGAAATAATTACATAAAGCTCCACAATTTTCAACAGAGGAGTCAAAATACTCCCAATATGGAGAGAAAAAAAGTTTTAAAGGCATAAGGTGCAAAAAAAGATTATAATCGAGGGAGTCAAGTGCAATTTACCCTAATAAGAAGGACCTAAGCTCCAAGGGGTGGGACCAAAATGGGCGAAGCAAAGACTGACTTAATAAGGAAAAATAATTAAATAGTTTTTGTAAGCACCAACAAACAAAACAAGAACCAAAAAAAAAAAGAAGGTAAAAGTGGGTCCCATTAAGAGGACCTATTAACACCAAAGCAGTCTAAATGTGGCAAAAAAGGGTCATGCAAACAAACTCAAATTGTATACAGAACCATGCAAAAGCTTGCCGTTTTCCGAGCTCTCTCGCCATTTGGGGTACAAAACGCCTCTTTATCTTCCCTCCTCTTTCTCTATATTTGGCAACCCCTTCTTGTTTTCCAACTTTAGCAGCAGCATTTAGAGAGAGAAGATAGAGATAGAGAGAAAAACCCATTAAGGGCTAGAGAGAGAAAATTTAGAAAACAGAAAGCACTCACAAAGAAAGAAAACAAGTTTTTTTTTAATCAATTTGGCATCTGGATTTTGAAGGATTTTGAGAAATCTGAAATGGGTCGAGGGAAGATTGAGATCAAGAGGATTGAGAATGCTAATAGCAGACAAGTGACATTTTCGAAGAGAAGAAGTGGGCTTCTCAAAAAGGCTCAAGAACTTGCCATTCTCTGTGATGCAGAAATTGCTGTTATAATCTTCTCCAACACTGGGAAGCTTTTTGAGTTCTCCAGTTGTGGGTAATTTTTTTTATTAATTTTAAAAAGGGTCTGTTTGGATGGACTTGAAGATGACTTCAGGGTTGTTTCTATTTTTCCCTTGTTGCCCTTTTTTTTCAACAAATTTAGTTTTTAACCTTGGATGGCCTTTTCAGCTATGTGTTTATCTGGCATTTATTAGTTTTTTTTTATTCCTTTGTTTTCCCTGTATTTATTTTCCATTTCTTTTTATTAGACTTGTTGATGAATGTTCATTTTGCTGAGGATTTGTACCATTTCCTATACATTATACATCAAAGAAGAGAAGTTCTAGTAATATCTCATTAATTTTCTGATGTTTCAGTAGTTTTTTTTTTAATGACCTGAAATCATATGAGAAAAAGGGTTCCTCTTTTACTGTTAGACATTACCTACTTATGTTCATTTTTCTGTTTTTTTGCAGTATGAACAGGACACTCTCAAGGTACAATAAGTGTGTAGATTGTCCTGATGCTCCAGTTGTATTGAAAGCAGAGGTATTCTTTGTGACATGTCAGACATTTTTGTCATTTATCTTTTTTTCTTTTAATTTTTTTTCTCTTGTGCAATTAAGGTTGAGAAATGGAAAAGTTTTCAATATTCTTGATTCTTGATAAAAGTTCCCACTTTTGTCGGATAAAGGTAAATAAATATTTGACTGAGGGAAGGAACCAAGTTGTTTTTGGCTCTAGAATATACATCAATTCATGTTGATTAATTCTTCTAACTTATAATATTTTTTTTGGTTAATAGAACTTGTTTGCTCTTTGGAGTATTGAGTTCTATTAAGAGAGGAATTCTTTGAAATTTCTATTATTTTAAATCGTCTGTATTTTTCCAATGACAAAACGTGTACAAAAGTCTTTTTTTCCATTGTGTTTCACTGTTTATTTAGCCGTTGTACCAAACAGAAGAATTGCAAAACCTAATAGCCACAAAACATGGAAAAGTATATTAGTGTCATTTCTAGATCCGTATGAACTTTTCCAAATTGTAAGAGGTGCATGTTTTACACTGCTTGTGTTAATGAAGTTTTGACTCAAGGCAAACACTTTTCTTGGGACTTGATGTTTATTAGCCTTTTGAAAATTCGTTTTCTGTCTTAGTTGTTACGTGTGTTCTTCTCATTTTATCAGCATCAGTATCACATTTTTCAGATTTTTAGATGCTATTTATTGATGTCCTAACTACACTTTACAGAAGCAAGATTCCAAGGAGGTGGATGTTCTAAAAGACGAAATTGCAAAGCTGCAAAAGAAACAACTGTATGTATTCTTTTTGAGTTTCGGGACTTAGATTTTTATTACATAATTCTGCATTGTCTCAAAAAGTGTAAAAATGTTCAATGTTCTGGCTCTGGCAGTCGTCTATTGGGTAAGGATCTTGGAGGGTTGAGCATGAAAGAATTGCAGCACCTAGAACAGCAAGTAAATGAAGGGCTATCGTCGGTTAAGGAGAGAAAGGTTCCGTAGATGTCTCAGTATTTTATTCTTTTTCCCTTAAGATTTACCGTTAGGAATATCAGGTTGGTTTTCAAATAATTATCACAATTTAAAAGGCCTTATTAGTTGTCCTTGCCATTTCAGGAGCAGTTGCTGATGGAGCAGCTAGAGCAATCGAGAATACAGGTACGTAGAAGCCATTCAAAACTTGCAAATCTCACCAATTAAACTGCAAACGACCAAGTGTGTGTATATATATGTTGATGCTTATTGTAATATGGCGGCGGATCAACACCACATGCGGCTACGCACGGTGGATAGCTCTTCCCTGCTCGTCTTTGCCTGTTCGGGTGGACCTGCAACAAGAGGAGTGCAGGCAAGAAGGGAACGGGATAGTCAATAGACAAGGGCTCTTTGACGCTCAAGGTAGGTGTTGCTCGGTAGAGAATGAGAGCTAGTTAGTTAGGAAGGAGAATGCTTTTTTGAATGCAATAAATGCACTCTATTTATAGGTTACAACTCGAACTGGGTTTTAGGTGGGTTTTACCCACAACCCGTGTGTCACATTAGGGCCTGTCAGGTGTTAAGGGACAAGTGTCACAACCTTCACCGGTGGATTAGTCTCTATTCGACGGCGAGATGTTCACCATCTGTTGGCCAATGAAGGCGAGTAGCAGCTTGCTTGCAAGTTAAAGAAATCCGACCCGAGCTGGTGTTTGACCCAATGAGGCGACCATTCATGCCGCGGCCCAAAGGGCCCTGAAAAGCACATCGGACAGATGATTCAAGCTTATCGGAATTGATTATTTGCTCCTAGCAGCTCTTATCGAGGATAGTTACCGATGACCAGGAAGAGGGCTCCTCGGTGACAACGTCGAGCTCACCCTCAACAGTAGCCCCTCAGTTCACCTGGTCAGTGTTCGGCTAGATGGACTATGTCAAGAGGGTGAGGTCAGCTTAAAAGGAAGCTCAAGCGATGTCCCGAGGCAACAAAAGACTGAAGAACACGCGTTGGTGCTCGGGGGACACGTGTTGACATGCGATTGGTCCCCCGCCTGACAGGTGAAATCATTGCGCCACTTTGTTTTTCATGCTCGAGTTTCACGCCTGAGGTGGCTATAAATAGAGCTTTGCTCCCTGTTATTTTCACGAGTGACCAAGTCAACAGTTTGTGACTTCGGAATTTTGATTGCCAAGTTATAGTTGATAACCCGAGAACATTTCTTTCTTGAGCTTCCACAACCCGATTAGATGATTTCCTAAGAAGCATGCAAAAACATGAGTGACCTTTCTAACTCCCAGAATGTAAATATTTCTTGGTCGGACAGTAGCGTCAAAACCTAGGAGTCGACCTCCATGGAGGTTGACATAGAAGGATTATCACCGATGCAAGATGGAGCAGGCCGGCTTGCCAAAATACTAAGGGTCGATGCCCAGATGGTACATGAGCAAGAGTTCCTTGACTTGTTGGACAGAAGCCACCCGATGAGATCGTGTAGGGGTGAGGATCCCTACATTAGGACAACCACCGCTAGCATATCTCGAGTAACTGCCTAAAAACGTGCTAGGCCGGAGGCAACCGTCGATGTTCCAAGCATCTCCGATCGAGACGCCAGGGTCCTGGTCTAGGTCGTGGGTCGGGTAACCGTCGAGATCTCCGATGAGTAGCTAACAACTGAGGAAGCAGAGCCCAAGGGGAGCCTCGTCGAGGAAGAGGAGGCCGAAAGAGTCGTAGTCACCCGAGTCTGTGGAGTGACTGCTTATCGGGTATCCCGTCCTGGTTAGACATTAGCTACAACATACTCTAGTGTGATGACAAAGTCCCATCTCGTGGACCGACTCCAAGAGTTCAGCATCCTAGACGACGTGGTCCTTATTGTGCCTGGGGAGGAAGATTTGCCCCTAACCCTACCCGAAGGGTGTATTACGCAGTACGCGGAGTTCTTCAGGGTCGGGCTGCACTCACCTTTTCACCCTTTCCTCCGTCGGGCATTGAACGATCTTAATGTCTGCCCTGCCTAGCTCAATTCGAACAGCTACAAGTCGCTGATCGGGATGTACATACTGTGGAAGTACCACCGGGCTACTAAGATGTTGTGGGAAGCCTTTAAGCAGGTATACAAAATGAAAAAAACTTCCTGGTAGTCCGGCTGGTACTACCTCATCGGCTTCAAGAAGGATTTCATCTTGAGCAACCCCGACTCGGACAAGCTTTCAAAGTTCGAGTGGTTCTATGTCAAGGGGGACAACTTAGCCCGGGCCGATGAGGTCATCCCTGAGGACCAGCATGTTTCAAGGACATTTGAGTAGGGGCATATCTGGTCCAAGAAGCCATGGGCGTTGAGCAATGTTATCAGAGTAGTGGAGAACCTGTTCGCCAAGCCAGAGCCCACAAGACAGTAGCCGTTCTTGCTCGGGAAAGAGACTCTTTCCCGTTATGGCTGCTTAAGGGAGTCTAGTAAAAACAATCAACCTTCCAACACCCAGCAGGTGACCGTGGCGAGTTTGAGTGTCGTCGATATCCTGGGTCGAGCGTCACCAGAATCGGGTGGCTAATGAGGGAGCCATCATCGTCCGGTACTGAGGACTCGTCGAGTGGTTCTTTCAACTTGGGGCCACCTATAGCAGATGAGGGCCTCGACAACGTTATACAGTTCCTATACCTGTTGGGCCAATTTTTAATGGTGGTGAGCTCTGAGTTTTTTTTTAGTCAAGCTTGCTTTGACTTGGGATATTTTCTTTGTTCTTATTGCATAAATGTATTCCTGTCTGACCACCCAAGAAGAGAGGTGAGCTCTCATGGAGCGTCTTCACCAATCTAAGGGGAAGGCTATGGTCGGGTCTAAGTGGAAGAGGACCCCGAGACCAGAGCTGCCATTGAGGTCCGTGCAGCCACTACAGACGAAGCAACCTACCTAAGCAGTCCAAGTTGTTCCCCCACCTTCACCGACTAGAGCGAGGGCTTCATCGAGCCAAGCTCAACCTCCTGCCATCACAACCGCCTTGCTGCCGTCCTCGGGCGATCCTTTAAGGAGACGTCGAAATACTTGCCAACTTATCCTTGTCCACTTTGTCGAAGTTCTTCTCGAAGAGTCGTTCTTGGAAAACCTCCGAGGAAAGGACTACAAGGGCTTGTCCTGTGCTGCCTTCCACTCTACTGCCAAGGTGAGCAAAACTTGCACCAAGCCCCATTTAGCTTTTCACATTTGTTGTGTTTTAACCTTCATTTTCTTAGGCCTGCGCATTTTTTGACCTCGCTTACATGGCCGGCGGAAGTAGCTCAACCTCGAAAAGGAGAAGCTCA
>CAMOHE010037786.1:0-11002 GCA_946598075.1 Artocarpus hirsutus | reverse complement strand
GAGGATTTGTGGGAGATGCATTACATGTAGACAAGCTAAGTCTAGGCTGCAACCACATGGGTTATATATGCCACTTCCTATTCCTAGAGAGCCTTGGGTTGACATCTCTATGAATTTTGTGTTGGGGTTAGCTAGGACTAAGAGGGGGAGAGATTCTGTGTTTGTAGTAAGTGATAGGTTTTCTAAGACAGCATACTTCATTGCATGTCATAAAACCGATGATGCATCACATATAGTCGATATTTTTTCAAGGAGATTGTTAGGTTGCATGGCATGCCTAGGAGTATTGTTTTTGATAGAGATGCAAAGTTCTTGAGTTACTTTTGAAAGACCTTGTGGGCAAAGTTGGGGACTAAGCTATTATTTTCTACTACATGTCATCTACAGACAAATGGTCAAACTGCAGTAGTGAACAGGACTTTATCTACTCTATTACGTGCTGTCATTCAAAAGAATTGAAAACTTAGGAAGATTGTTTGTTGCATGTTGAATTTGCTTATGATAGATGTGTTCATTCTACAACTAAGTTTTCACTGTTTGATGTTGTTTATGGTTTTAATCCATGGACTACTTTAGATTTAACTCCTTTACCTTTGAACAAACGAGTTAACTTAGATGGCAAGAAAAAAGCTGATTTTGTTAGGCAAATTCATGGGAAGGCAAGACAAAACATAGAGAGGCGTACTGAGCAATATGCAAGAAGAGCCAATAAGGACTGTAAACAGGTGGTGATTAAACCAGGAGATTGGGTGTGGCTGCATATGAGAAAGGAACGTTTCCCCAAACCAAGGCATTCAAAACTCCTTTTGAGGGCTGATGGACCGTTTCAAGTGGTGGAACGCATTAATGACAATGCCTACAAGCTCGATTTACTAGGTGAGTATGGTGTTAGTGCTAGTTTTAATGTTTTTGACTTAACTCCTTTTGATACAGATGATGATTTGAGGACAAATCCGAAGAGGGGGAGAATGATGCAGGCAATGGAGCTGCATAAGTTAGGTGTCATGTTCATGATCCATTAAGCCGTTTAAATGGTCCAATCATAGGATTTAATGCCAAGCGTTTCAAGGAAGCATTGAACGGGCTCATTCAACAAGTTTGCAACATGTCACATAAATGGAGCCCTAGCATAGGCCTAAATCAGTCTCAAGAGAGCCTGGTCACTATGATTAAGGTTCTAGAAGATTCACATTGATGATGGTGCACGATTCCAGTAAACTGTGGGCCAACTTGTTAGATTTGTAATTTTGGGAAACCTCCCTAGTTTGGATCGACACATGGGCGCCATCTCATCAAGTTCGAGCCTCGTCATCAATTTATTTTTTTGATATAATTTTCGTATTGTCTTAGTTGTCAAATTCGATTTTGTTAGGCATGAAAAAAAATCTAGATACTTCCCCTTTTCTAGAATAGGTTTGGGGCGTTTTAAGTGATAAAATTAGCTACTTTCCTTTTCTGTTATTTTTGTTGGATTACAGCTAGCAAAGTTTAGATTTTAGGGCTTGATTTCACATGGAAAAAACACCAATTAAGGGATTTCCAAGTCAAAATTTGCTTAGGGGTTTTTTTTGGGGCTGAAAACCGTTTCCCATATATTTTTGTAAACACTTTGTTATTTAAAAAACAAAGAAGGAAACCAGATTATCATTCATGAATTTGATGAGGTTTTCTTGTGTTCTTCTTATTTTCTTGAGAAGACTCTTCAAACTTATCAAGATTAAACTTGTGGCGTTCAACAAACTGACTTATCATCTAGAGTTTTAAGTGTTCTTGCAATTCTAGGTGTGGTGTCTCCCTATTTGTGGTTCTTGGTTTGTGTCATACTAGATTATGGGTCAAGGCTCAAGAAACATGTGTCTTAAGGGATTAGGGGTTTGATTCCAGATTTGGTGTCGGGTCTCGTCGCGTTAGTCGGTGGGGTTCATATGGCCCGAAGCATATCTTCTAAGATTAAGTTCGTGCTCTTCGTTTGGCCGTCTATTTGAGGATGAAAAGCTATACTAAAGTGCAACTTAGTCCCCATTGCAGTCTATACATTTTTCCAAAACTTGGACATGAACCTACCGTCACGATAAAAAATGATAGACTTAGGGATTCCATGAAGTCGCACAATCTCCTTGACATAGAGTTTCGCTAACTACTCCATAGAGTAAGTGATCTTGATAGGAATGAAATGTGCTATCTTTGTCAATCGGTCAACAACAACCTAAATAGCATCATAACCATTCATAGTCCTGGGCAAACTGGTAATGAAATTCATTGCAATATCCTCCCATTTCCATTTCGATATTTAGATTGACTGAAAATCATCGCCAGGTCTCTGGTGTTCAGCTTTAACTTACTGCCATGTCAAGCATTTCTTCACATAAATGGCAACGTCATGTTTCATTCCAAACAACTAGAAGTTATCCCTTAAATCGTTGTACATCTTTGTTGCACTTGGATGAATTGAATAAGGAGTGTTGTGAATTTCCACTAAGATTCTTTTCCTTAAGCCATCAATGTTGAAAACACATAAGCGGTTCTTGAGGTATAGAGTTCCATCATCTGCAATACGAAATTCTTCACATTTTCCTTTCTTTATTTCTTGCTTAATCCTCATGAGGCTTACATCTTCCTCTTGCTTATTCCAAATCTGATCGTACAAAGTTAGAGTAAGAGTGAGTATTGAAAGTTGTCCTGTATGATTTCCAAACCGAAGTTTAGGATTTCTTTCCTTAAAGGCTGAGACATTGCTTGTAATGACATCAATGTGGCAACAGTCTTTTTACTCAGAGCATCAGCCACTCGATTAGCCTTTCCTAGATGATAAAGGATTTCACAATCATAATCTTTCACCAATTCTAACCATCTTCGCTATCTCATGTTCAGGTCCTTCTGAGTAAAGAAGTACTTTAAACTTTGATGATTAGTGAAGATCTTGCATTGGACCCCATACAAGTAATATCTCTATATCTTCAATGCAAAAACTACGGCTGCTAGCTCAAGGTCATGAGTAGGATAGTTTCTTTCATAATCCTTTAGTTGTCTCAAGGCATAAGCGATCACCTTATTATTTTGCATCAAAATAGCACCAAGGCCCATCTTGGAAGCATCACTGTAAATTACAAACCCGTCATTCCCTTTAGGAATGACCAATATTGGAGCTGTAGTCAACCCTTTCTTTAGTTCTTGGAAACTCTTCTCGCATGCATTTGTCCATTCAAACTTCTTTCCCTTGCGAGTTAGATTTGTGAGTATTGTTGCTATCTTAGAAAAGTCTTCCATGAATTTCTGGTAATAACGAGCTAGACCCAAAAAGCTCCTTATTTGAATTGCATTCTTTGGTCATTTCTAGTTGAGAACAGCTTCTACTTTAGCAAGATCTACCATTGTCCCTTCCTTTGATACTACATGCCCTAAGAAAGACACTCTGTCAAGCTAGAATTCACACTTGGAGAACTTTGCATACAACTTGTGTCTCCTTAATGTCTCCAGCACAATTCTCAGATGCTCAACGTGTTTTTCCTGGCTCTTTGAATAAACAAAAATATCGTCGATAAACACAACGACAAATTTATTAAGGAAATCCTTGATACTCGATTTATCAGGTCCGTGAAGGCTACAGGTGCATTCATTAGACTAAAAGACATAACCATAAATTCATAGTGACCATACCTCGATCTAAAGGTTGTTTTTGGGATGTCTCCTTCTTTAATCTTCAACTAGTGTTATCCTGACCACATGTCAGTCTTTGAGAACACAAATGCACCTTTAACTTGATTAAACAAGTCATCAATTCGAGGCAACGGGTACTTATTCTTGATCGTCACCTTATTCAGTTCTCTATAGTCGATGTAGAGTTTTATAGATCCGTCCTTCTTCTTGACAAATAAGACTAGGGCTCCCTAAGGTGAGTGACTAGGTCTGATTAAGCCTTTGTCAAGAAGTTCCTTTAGTTGAGAATGAAGCTCCTTCAACTTTGCTAGAGCCATTCTATATGGTGCTTCAAGATCACGTCGGTGCCTGGAACAAGCTCGATCTTAAATTCAATCTCTCTATCAAGGGGTAAGCTTGACAGATCGTTTGGAAACACCTCTAGAAATTCTTGTACTACTGCCACATTTTCAATCCTTGTCTTTTCTTCCTGTCTTTTATCTATAATGTTTGCCAGATAACCCATACAACTGCTTACTAACAACTTCTTTGCTTTCATGGCTAACAAAAACATACTTGGTTTCCTTTCGGATTTGCCCACATACATGAACTTCTGTTCACCTTCTAGATGGAAGATCACCTTTCGTTTCTGACATTCAATGGAAGCATTGTACTTGGTTAGAAAAATCCATCCCCAAAATCATGTCATAATCATACATATCGATCACAATAAGGTCGACGAAGAGTTCCCTTTCAAAAATCCATAGAGGAATAGTACGCAAACAGTGCGTAGATATCATCACTTCCCCAAAGGGTAGTGCTGTAATGAATCCCTATCTCATTGGTTCTAAATGAACCCTTAACTTTTTGGCAAAGGACGATGATACAAAAGAAAGTGTGGCCCGTATCGAAGAGAACATTTACATTAATAGAAAGACTTGAAATCTGACTTGTGACCACATTAGAGGCTTTAGCTACCACCTATTCCTTCATCATTGCAAAGATGTGGGCATTAGTAGGTGGGGCTTCAAGTCTTCACTGGCTAATTAATGGCCCTTTTAAGGTAGCTTGCATCTGGTGGAGTCGGGCTTGAGGAGCTCTCGTTGGGCTTGAGCATTCATCTGATTGGGGTAGTTCTTGGCAAAATGGTCTTCATGTCCATAGATGAAACACTGATTTGTTCCCAAACAACATCCTTCCGGATGTTTCTTCCCCCATTTGGTGCATGGCTGAATCTGCCTATTATTATTGTTGAACTGGCCACCATTATGCCCCTTGTTGCCTTGACTCTGTTGGTTTTGAGAATTGCCCTTCCTTTTGTTCTTTCTCTAATTTTGATTGTTGTTGTTGTTGTTGTTGTTGTTGTTGTTGTTGTTCCTGTTTTGGGGGCGATTTTGAGTACTTGGATTGGTCGGTAGTTGACCTTGTTGAGGCTGGTTTCTTCTTAGCTTCAACAAATGAAACTCGGCTCATTGCGCTCTCAAGACCACCTATTCTTGGTTCCTGGGCGGGCTTGCCCCATCCATAAATTGCAGCAATCTCTAGCCTGAGGATTCTAATTAGTCTTCTAACCCTTTCACTCTCATTACTAACCATCCCTGGGCATAGTCAAACTAACTGATCAAATTTTGCCACCACATCTATAACCTATATGTCTCCTTGGTGCAAGTTCTTGAACTCATCGTAATGCCTCTGAATAATGTTCATGTGGAAGAACGTCATGTTGAATTCATGAACGAAGTCAACCCATGTCATCTCATTAACATTCCTGCTCTATTTGATTCCATCCCACCAAATTTTTGCTTCCATGGTGAGGTAGTGCGAAGCACAGAGTACCTTCTCATTATTTGTGGAGCCCATGAGTTTTAGGGTGGCCTCAATTGTCTTCAGCCATCCTTGAGTGACTAGGTGGTCCTTGGAACCTTCAAAATCTACTAGCTTAACCCTCTTCCATCTGTTTAAAAGTGGTTCCTGACAAACTGGTCTGGGTTTTCCTACAGGAGCCAGGAATTCATCTACTTGTGGCTAGGGAAGAGGAGGAAGTGGCATGTCATTGCCTCATCGTTCACCACCTTGACCATTGGCCCTTAGTTCTTCAATTTCCCTTCTTTGCTCCTCAAGTTGCCTTTGCAGCTTGGCGATCATCATCATCAACCTTTCGTTG
This sequence comes from Artocarpus hirsutus, assembly GCA_946598075.1. NCBI lineage: Eukaryota > Viridiplantae > Streptophyta > Magnoliopsida > Rosales > Moraceae > Artocarpus > Artocarpus hirsutus. The sequence continues at coordinate 5,202 of CAMOHE010037786.1, read as the reverse complement.
GTTTGAGCATGAGTTTGCATTCTTCTTCGACCGTCCACTGTTGATTTCTTATAAGAATTAGGAGCTTAGGAATAATTTTCTAATTTATGAGATAGGATTTCACTACTATATCATGTACTAGAGTCTTTTTCATTATACAACTAAATCTCATACTCGTCATCAAACTTGCATCCTTAACAATTAACTTAAAATATACTTACTTAGAGGACATGAACTGACGTGTGGCGATATGAATTGAAAACAAAAACTTGCTCTCACAGACGTCATAGATGTCGTTACATTCATTCTTTTTGCCATTATTTAAGATAAACTATTTAAATGAAAACATAATTTGGAAACATACACCAAGATCTATGCATACACATTTTTTAACATTTAATAAATTACTTAATTATAAATATAGTTTATCAACACCAAAACAATAAAACCATAATTGAAATAAAAATTAACACAACTTTTAAAATCTACTTACATAGTTTGGTAGGCCAAACTACAGACTTTGGCAAGCCGAACTTTACTGGCAGTTCAAACTTTAACCATCAGCAAGCCGTCTGAGGCTCTACAAAATAGGGTTTGAAATTCATTAAGATCGGCAGGCCGATACAGGGTAATCGGCAGGTCGATACCAAAATTGGTAGATTGACAATAATAATCGACAGGCTGATCTGCTATTAAAAATAAAATTTTTAATTTAAACGAGTCCCAATATTTCAAAATATGGAAGACAAATAATAATCCTATAAAGTTATAGAGGCATAGTTCAAATCCTTAAAACTCTATAAATAAACATACTCAGAAAATAAAACATAGTTTATAACTTTAAATTTTTTCTTTAGCGTTCTTTTGTTTTCAATCCATCGTTCTTTGTTCACACGCCTGTCTTTGTCCTCCACCTATTCCATAGTCCTCTTACCCTTATCTACAACATGATGTAAAAACTGAGTAAGCAAAAGCTTACTAAGTGCGTTTCATATCTCACAACCTAAAACATTTTATGAGCATCTTTATGAAACATCATATCTATAATAATCATCATCATAATAGTGCACTAGGCATAATTTCATATAGAATATATCTTTCGTTAACATTAACCATATTAAAACTTTATTCATGTTATCTTTAAGGGTCCAATTGTTGCACCATTTCATCATCATAGGTGCACCGTCATTAGAGGAGAGAGGTAGCTAATCCCAAACCAACCATGACATCATAAACATAAACATAACATAACATGGGGTGTGCAACACTTACTTAGGTGATACATATATATATATATATATATGCATATATATTTATATGCTTTGAAAAACATCATCATCAAAACATGCATAAACTTTTACACTTCTTTCATAATAAAACATCATGTATAATCATCATAAGAAATCATCATAAAACCATCATGAATATAGATTTTAAACTTTATAAATTTTATCATGTCGCAGGTGAGAATGTACTTACCTATTGAGCTTACTAAACCTTAATTGAAGATTACGTTGCCGCGGTCTTGATGTGCTCACTCCTTGGTGTATTCATGTCATACATTCATTTACACATATACAATTAATACTCATTTTTTATGAAATCATCCATCATCATATAGATTCATTCATACCTCTATCATAAGAAATGCAAGTACCCAATTGCATTATACTAATCATTTAAAAACATACATGCTAACTACAAAAGTAACAACTTGCCTGAGCACTAAGACTTTACAACTCAATAAATCACCATTGGTACACAATTAAGGTGTGAGACTCTAAAGGGACAAAACTAACACATAAAAATAATATCATGATTTATTATTGGTCATAAAAATTCCATTCGACAACCAAAACAAGTCGCACATATCACAACATGAAATCTGCAAGCATAAATAAAACAGTGAGTAGCCCCAATAAACACTCCTAAAATAAATTATTTACATCACAAAATAATCTCATAAAATTTCTGTATGTAGAAGACACCTAAAACTATAACATAATAAAAAATTATCTTCAAATAAATTTTAAAAAATCAAAACATGCATTGGAATTCAGGTACAAAATATATTCTAAACATATGAAGCAGTGAGCTATTCATGATCTTTATTTTCAAACTATTAAAATAAAATTACTTAGACTCTAAAATTTTTATGGCAACCCATAATCATGTAAATACAGTACCACAAAAATTTTTGTTATCAAATAAATTCATTTAGCCATACAAAATATTCACACAAACAAGAAGTCTAGAATTTCATTGATTAATAGCCATAAAACCTAGTCTTAAAGAAAATTCAAGAACTCCTAAAATATTTTTCAAATCATCACAAAACTTCCCAATCCATAACTTAACATATACGTGAACATTTCTACCAAATTTTGTAAAAATCAAAACACATTTGCCCCTTGAACAAAGACCGTACATTTGTGTAATATATTAATCAGCAATCATAAATTAGTGAGTGATAGAGAGTAAAAATTTCATACCTTAGCATAGAAAATTCCAAATAATAACATGAAATTTGAGGGATAACATTTAAAAATGACTAAGCCTACATCAAAAACCTCTATTCCTGATGTGAACAGACGCTTTGTCTAGCTAGCTGGTGCATTGGCCTTACTGTAATAGGGCCGAGAAGTATGACCCTTCAATTAGAACAGACCTATATCTCATGACACGCTCCGCATGGCATTTCCTTTTATAACACATGCACAAATAACATACTAAAATTTCAGAGCAAACAAAAATTCTTAGACAAACATACAGTAGTTGGATTAAAGAAGGAAAAAATATATTTTAGAAATAAATCGAGAACGAATTCTCACCTCAAAACATTTCTTCTCAAATTTCTTTGAATCCACACAATATTTCTTTCAATTCTTTGCAGAAAAATTAAGGGAGAAGAGGGAAGAAAACATGAAGAAGAGAAAAAATATGTCTAAGAGAATAAAGAGAGAGTGTGATGAAGAAAGGGAGGTAGTTTATATGAAAAGATGAGAATGGCACAAAAAGGAAAAGATATTCTTCTCTATAATATCAAAAATTTTCTCTAAAAATGCTGAAGGATCACGTGTATGCTAGGGTTTGAAAAAGGGAAAGTCAATTGATTTGTTTTACTTACCTATTCAATTCATAAAAAAGAAAGGGAAAGTTTACCAATTATCCAATCATCATAAAATAAAGCCTCAAAGTCAACTATTTCTTCCTTAAAATGTACTAATCACTTAGAAAAATCATCCAATCACAATAATCATTGATGTCAAAATTTGGGAGCTTGTCTACTGATTGCTCGTCAGTAGTCTTCGACCTACTGATGGCTTACTTTAGCCTACCGATGTCATGAGGTCCGGCCTGCCAATTAAATCCATTAGCCTGCTGTTTTGTGAAGGATGATCTGGCCTGCGAATCCTGGAGGATCAGCTGCCAAACTACCGTATACAATAAAATATAACAAAACATTAATTTATTACTAAATAATTATCAAGTATACAACAAAAATGACATGACCACCTTAAGCACATCAATTCCATGTGACTATCGCCTGTCATAACACTTAAAATAAAATAGTCAGTAACATCTTATAATGAGGAGAAATACATAACGTTATTACTTATCTAACAATATATGTTACATAAAAATTAGCGGGTGCTACAGGCAGTTAAAAATACAAGATCGTTACAGATCTGGATTTTTAATGTAGCATTAGGTAATTTTCTAGTCTTATTTAGTTGCACACCTAAATTAAACAAGAAAATAACCATAAGCATTAATTTTAGTGAAACATAAACAATCTCAATTGAAAACTTGGAAAATAATTCATACAAATGGCTGAATATTCAAGTCGAAGGTTTTGAAATTACCTTTAACTAAAAATAACATAATTGAAAATAATAACAAAAACATAAAAACTAATAACATTTGCAACTTAGAAGATTAGTAGAATTTCAAGAATGATGATGAACTCCAAGAATTTGCTACAAAAACCTTATTGGATTCCTCGTTATTTCTCTATTTCTCTCAATTTTTCTGTCAAAATTCTGAGTGTTTATTGACTTTATGAATGAAAAGATATTGAAGAATTGATCATTTGATCTAGAGAATTCCTACCTTTTATAGGTGAACTTGTATGATTCTTTTCAAAATTTGAGAAGTAAAGCATGACGAATTAACTGCACTTTTCACGTGGGCGGTAACATAATTTAGCCACAATCTTCAAGTTGATGGAGTAGGCAATTGATTTTGCTGCAGAAGTATACTGAGCTCACCCTTCAAGAGGTTGTAGCAAATTTTGTTATTTTTTTCTTCTTCCTTCTCGTTGGAATAATCTCAGATAGAATCAAAACATTTGATTATTTGTTTTTTTTTTCACTTGTTGCATCTAGGACGGGTTCTTGATTTTAATTATTTTTTTTCTTCCTTTCCTTCCTCTAGTTTGGTTCTCATTGGAGTGCATGTTTGGGCTTGAAATCTGGTGTGGCACAACTGAAGGACAGACAAAAATGCATGCATCTAGGACGTGAGACGTGTGATCTGACGGCTACAATGCAAGGAACTCAGGTGATTCAATTCTGGGACGTGATACGTGTGATCTGACGGCTACAATGCAAGGAACTCAGGTGATTCAATTCTAGAGTAATCTCGGCTATTCGATTTCTTCTGGTAAGCACAACAGATGGAGGCGATCGCAGAAGCATGTGGGCGCTGCTTCATTAGATTGGATGCACTCCTACATAGCCCACGTGGCGGGGCGCACTATTGTCGTGGCTTGGTTTTCTCAACTTGGCTTGGCTTGGCTTGGCGCGGCTCCAGACAAAAGGGAGATATCAGCGGCTCGACTCTATTGGCTTGTTGGCTCAACTTATCTATAACGCCCCTAAGAGGGGGTTAACAGTTTTTATTAAATAAAATAAAGATTAGAAAATAAATACAACTCATCAAAGTAATTTGCCCGGGACTTAAATAAAAACTCTTAAATTAAAATAAAGACATACACAAATAAATAAACCACAGTTTAATGTAGCACCTTAGATTTTAATAATATACAACTGTCATCATCATCATTTCAACCCTCAACAAATCTTAATACAGTCACAGAAAATAACAATCGATGCTTACATTATCATGAAGATCATTCGTTGCATTCAAAGTAATCCCAACGTAATATAGCTACATAGCTTCTCCAACTATTTTTCTTATAGCCACCTCACACTTAGTGAA
>CAMOHE010037785.1:0-11767 GCA_946598075.1 Artocarpus hirsutus | reverse complement strand
AAATAACCATACTTTAGGTGATAAGCCAAAGCTTACTTAAAGTGAGGTGAAATATGGATCTTGGCCCACTAAAATTACAATTGTTGTGATTGCCAAATTAATATTGAGGGTTATTAATTTGATAAAATTAGTGGGATTTAAATTATGCCTCGTTAAAAGTTGTTTAATAAAATGCTAAGTACTCTATGTATATATATTTGTTGTAGATAATGGCATCAAACACCACATCTAACTTGTCACTACGAACGATCTTTGAGAAGGATAAGCTCAATGGGACTAACTTCCTTGACTGGTACAAAAACTTGAGAATTGTTCTTAAGCAAGAGAAGAAGGAATATGTCCTTGATCAACCTATCCCTGATGAACTAGCTGCTAATGCTCCTAGAGCTCAAAAGGATGCTCACAGTAAGCATCTCAATGACTCTGTTGATCTCACTTGCCTCATGCTTGGAAGCATGGAATCATAACTTTAGAAGCAACTGATGGAAATGGAGACTTATACCATGATAGGCCATCTCAAGGAGATGTTCTAAGAGAAAGCTAGAATTGAAAGGTTTGCCACCTTAAAGGCATTACTCTCGTGCAAATTAACTGCTGGTGGTTTAGTGAATCCTCATGTTCTTAAGATGAAGGGCCATCTTGATCATTTATAGAAACTTGATCTTGAGATTAGCCAAGAGTTGGCTGTTGACATCATTCTCCAATCTTTGCCGGATGCTTATGATGGGTTCATTATACACTACAACATGCATAATATGGAGAAGACAATTTCTAAGTTGCATGGAATGCTTAAGACTGCTGAACAGAACATCAAGAATACCAAAGATGTTTTGATGGTTAATAAAGGGAAAGGTATGAAAAGGAAAGGAAAGGGTTAGAGCAAGAATAAGGCTCCCAAGGACTTTAAGAAGCCCAAGCCTAACCCCAAGCCCAATCCTGAACCTAAGGCTAAACCACCAAAGGAGGGAGTATGCTTTTTCTGCAATGAGCCTAGTCTTTGGAAAAGAAACTGCAAGCTCTATTTGGATGATCTGAAGAAGAAAAAGAAGAGTAGTGTGACTACTCCTTCAGGTATTTATGTTACAGAAGTCTATTTGTCTACTTCTGATTCTTGGGTATTAGATACTGGATTTGGATCTCACATTTGTACTAATGTGTAGTGTCTTAAGAGGAGTAGAATCTTGGCTAAAGGCGAAATGGACCTACGAGTTGGAAATGGAGCAAGAGTTGCTGCTTTAGCTGTAGGAACATATGAGTTGACTTTGCCTAGTGGACTTGTTTTAAGTTTAGAAAATTGTTATTATGCACCTGCTATGAGTAGGAATATTATTTGTGTTTCTTGTTTGGACAAGGAAGGTTTTGAGTTTATTATTAGGAATAATAAATGCTCTATTTACCATGATAACATTTTCTATGGATATGCTCCATGAACGAATGGTCTTTTTGTTCTGAACATTGAAAACACAAATGCAAAGTCCATCTATAATGTTAATAAAAAGAAGTCTAAATCTAAAGATTTAAACCCTACCTATCTTTGGCACTGTCGTTTGGGCCATATAAATAAGAAACACATTTCAAAACTCTATCAACATGGGGCTTTTGAATTCATTTGATTTTGAATCATTTGAAGTATGTGAGTCTTGTTTATTAGGCAAAATGACTAAGTCACCTTTTACTGGACATAGTGAAAGGGCTAATGACTTATTGGGCATTGTACATTCGGATGTATGTGGACTATTACATTCCACTGCTAGAGGAGGTTTTTAGTACTTCATTACTTTCACATGTGATTTTAGTAGATATGGCTATCTCTATCTAATAAAACAAAAATCTAAATCTTTTAAAAAGTTTAAAATTTTCAAAAATGAAGTACAAAATCAACTTGGTAAAAGTATTAAAGCACTTCAATCAGATCAAGATGGTGAATACTTAAACCAAGAATTCATTGATCATCTTAGAGATTGTGAGATAGTCTCACAATTAACTCCACCAAGAACACCACAATGGAATGGTGTGTTTGAACGGAGAAATAGAACTTTATTGGATATGGTTCGATCTATGATGAGTCGGTCAGATCTTCCAATATCCTTTTGGGGATATGCTCTGGAAATTGCTGTGTTCATAGTAAACAGAGTTCTATCAAAGGCAATTCAAAAAAGACCATAAGAGATGTGGACTGCAAAGTCGCCTAGTTTGTCTTTTCTTAAGATTTGGGGATGTGAGGCTTATGTGAAGCGTCAAATTTTAGATAAATTGGCACCCAAATCAGACAAATGCCTTTTTATGGGATATCCTAAAGAAACTAAAGGATATTACTTCTACAATGCTTCTGAGAACAAAGTGTTTGTTGCTCGGAATGGTGTCTTTTAAGAAAGATAATTCATTTCTAAAGGAACCAGTGGGAGTAAAGTTCAACCTGAAGAAATTCAAGAACCACAAAGTAGCATTGAACCACCAATGAAATCTAAACTAGATCAACAAGAAGTTGTTGAGGTTACACAAGTAGCACAAGGCCCGAGGAGGTCTAGTAGGACACGTTAGAGCCCTAAGAGATATGGATTTCACTTAACTGATAATAATGATGTGATGATTGTGGATCAAAATGAGCCCATATCCTACCTAGAGGCCATGAATAGCCCTGACTATGATAAATGGCTAGAAGCCATGAAGTCAGAGATGCAATCCATGTATGATAATCAAGTATGGACTTTGATTGATCTGATTGATGGTTTAAAGACTATTGGATGCAAATGGGTTTTCAAAAAGAAAATAGACATGGATGGCACTGTGCATACCTTTAAGGCAAGATTGGTTGCAAAAGGTTTCAAGCAAACACATGGTATAGATTATGATGAAACTTTTTCACCAGTTGCTATGCTTAAATCCATTTGGATTCTTCTCGCCATAGCTGCATACTATGATTATGAGATTTAGCAAATGGATGCAAAATAGTGTTTTTTAATGGAAACCTACTTGAGGATGTGTATATGACACAACCTGAGTGTGACGACCCGCCTTTTCGACCATCACTTAACTTACTTAAAACATCCTTAATAAAACAATAATCTTACTTGCATAGTAAGAAAATACTGAATTACAAAAAATTTTCTTTAAACATTTAATATTCTTTAAAACGTACCTGGAAACTGTTGCGACCTTCGTCGCCATTCTTGTTGAGACTTCGCTCAACCTTTGTCTTTAAAACCATTTCAAACTATTTCTTTAACTGCTAAGAAACATTTATTAAAACATAGCTTAAATCATCATTTCATAATTATATAACACATTTAGTACAATGTATTGTAAAACTTTTGAAAACACTTCTTAAAACTCTTATTTCCTTGAAAACCTTGAAGACACTACATTAAATAGTGTAAAACCTTTTCTTTGCATAGCGGAAGCAAACTGTAGTGGTATCTATTCCCACATCTCGCATCTGCCCTTCTGCAGCACCCAGCTCCACTAACGGGTCCTACTAGTCACCCATATATTACCTACAGCATGAAAAACTTTTTATGAGCTTACACTTAGTAAGTTCAAACATAAATTCACAAAGCGTTTAAACATACTTTAAAACTTTTCTCATAAAAACTTTCCTCTTGAAACATTCTTTATAAACATTTTTAAAATGTTTGCGTAAACGTTTTTCATAAAGCATTTCTTATACATGTCTCATAACACGTCGTTCATAAACCTTTCTTGAAAACATGAAAATGTTTTTCATAAACATTTATCATAAAACATTTAATATAACATTCTATCAAAATGTCTTTCATAACATAACATATAAATATTTCATAAAAAAGGAATTCAAACAGAATCAAAATGTATGATTCCATTTATGCTCAATTATGAACTTTCAATTACGAGCATTTTATGAATACTCTTTTCTTATTGTACTTACTACTTTCATTTCTTAACTGTCTTTATCTTGCTTTAACTTTCCATTCATGTCCTTATCTTTTCTTATCTTTCATTGACTTTCCTTACCTTGCTTTAGTGTTCGTACCAACTCATTAATCTTGAGATCATTAACATGATGCTTCTCTTGTGGAAGACTTGAGACCATCGATCACGTGGTCATGTAACTCATATCTTAGAGGTTAACTTTAACTTTACGTTCATTACCTCATAACACAGAGGCTGGTACGACACTTTCTTTTTAATCCTTACTTTACCTTCTTATTATCTTTTGTGAGCATGTCAGATGCAGTCACATCATATGCAAACACTTGCAATGCATAACTTGTACCGTGAAATCTATTGCATAACGAATGCAACGTATTACATATCAAATGCATCATGTAATGCAACAACCTTTTGCAGGTCATAACACGTACTCTAACATTTATTGCATGACATATGCAACATATAATGCAATAACATTTTGCAAATCACATCTTTTATTTCAAAACTTAACTGAAAGCATAACAAATGCATTGTAAAGCTTATAACTTTAATTATAAAATATTATGCATTATCAAAAATGAAAAACATACTTTAAATACTTTCAAAAGCATAACTTGAACTTTTAAACTTTATGCATATTAATATGCAATAGACTTTAAACATAGTACTTACAAATTCATTGCAAATCTTACATTGAACCTTTAAAACTTTTGCATAATGAATGCAAACATACTTTAGAAACAACTTGCATAATACTTGCAAGCTCATTTATAAATGTATAACAAAAGATTTAAAAATCATTTACTTTATGCTGTAGGTAAGGTCTAAAACTTACCCATACTGTGCTCTAGTGTTCTCTATTCCTTTCCTATCTCGTTCCTTTCTCGTTCCGTTCTCCTTTCGTTAGTCGGCTAATGTGTCCTGATCACACGACAGCTGACTCATTAATAATCTTTCTATTTATCAATCCACTCGATTGATAATAAAACGTAAACATTAAACATTCATCCCCTTTTTCATAATTCGGTTAACTGTCGGTTTACCCTTTCCTTAATTTTGTAACCCACTGGATTACCTCACGTTTACTTAAACATCCTTATTAAAACTCTCGTCACACATGATTGTCACATTACTCAACGTATTACGGAACATTTTCTGTCCAATAACCTTATGCTAAATCAGAGTGTCCGGCTTCGTTCTAGCCCTTTTCGTAAAAATGACGATTTTACCCTTGACGGGTTTTTTGTCCATTTTGTAACTTCACAAAACTCATTATGTAACTTAACATTCCCTTTCATACATAATATGGAAAAATTATCACTAAGAAATGTTTCCCGACATCGGGCGTTTTGGGTCTGTTTTGACCATTTTCATAAAATGACCATTTTGCCCTTCGTGTCATTTTCCTTCATTCTTTCCTTAACTGAACTTTAAATCCTTAAAACTGAGCATCTATCATAATGCATTATAATACAGTTCATACTGTATGCGAGATTACTACTTACTTGGACTTCGAGCTACGTAGGTCCTGTTGTACCTAGCTGTATCAACAGTATATGAAGCATCCTCGGTAGTGCTCCTCGAGCTACCATAAATGGCTAGGAGTGCTTCCTAGAGATCATACATTCTTGAACATGTCATCTGGACTCCGATACTGTTGTTTGAATCGTCTCAATCCGTGTGTAGTCGGTACCAGATGATTTTCATCGGAGTAAAATTAGCTCGAACGGAGGACACCGTTGCGTTTAGAGCATCGAAACAAGTCAGGAGGTGGTCTCGGATCATCGATTAGAGGTTCGGATCGTAAAATCCTAATTTGACCTTTGACCGACGGTTGGCTGCCGTTGACCAGCGGTTGACCGCCGTCACGTGACTCCTTTGGTAGTTGGGCTTGAGCCTACCCCCCCTAAATTGACACTCCTAAGTCCATTGGTGGGGTCAATTTCATTAAATTCAGCCTCTAATCATGAAAATCGAGGCTGCCGTCGACGGTGGGAAAGCACCACACCGATCTCGGTTTTCCAACGATGGTACCGTGAAATTGAGTTGGGGGAAACGTTCCCAGTGACCCTCTGAGCAATTCCCCCATAGTGGGGTTGCTCGACACAGCCTGGAACGATGGTCCCACCTCCACCATGGTGGCGCTCCAAGGCGGAGGCCATTCTCCGCCCTCCCGTGGTGGTTGCTCAAAATTGAGGGAAGGGAAACTTCCCTCGTCCTCATCTGAACGTAACCGAGTCATCAATTTGACTCAATGGCGGCGAAATGGTAGAGTTTGAACTCCTCACGATGGCGCGACATCGGCCCTTGTAGTTCTCTGGCTGCCGGCAATTGGATCGTGTAATTAACTTAGGGATTTTGATGGCCGTCCCCCTCTAAGTCGTTTGGCACCAGCGGTGTGCCTCACCGCCGTCGGGAATGGCGGTTCCCACGGTGGTGCCACGGTAGAGCTAGGGTGACTCCGTCGAAGCCCTTCCAGCTGAAATTGAGCTGGGAAATGGGTACCATCTTGTTCTTCTCTTCACCCTGAGTCCATAGAGACCAAAATCACCTCGATTGGTGGTCGGACGGAGGAGAAATCAGCTCGAAAAATTTTGGGTCTCACCGCCACTTTGGGCAACGCGTGAGCCCTCCATTGGCGTCCTTTCGGGCTGCTCGGCATACCGTTGAGCTCAGCTCATCGAGATCTTTCCAACGGTGTGGGAGGTGTCGAAAACAGAGCTCAAAATCTCAACTTCACTTTTATGAGGAGAGAGAAAATTCAAGTTTATCTCAAATTTTTCTTTCTTTTTTTCTTTTTTTTTTCTCTTTTTGCTTTTATATAAAAAAGTGTGATCTACACTTTTTACACAGTCTAATTCTATACTATGTGACTTTACAACAGTCCAATTCTTACACTGTATTGTTTTTACAGTGCAATTTTCATATTGCATAATTTCATTAGTGTATTTTTCTTGCACTGTATTATTCCAATACCATATAATTTTCATGTTATTATACAGTATTTTCCCTCAAATCATGTTTTTTACCTCAATATAATCCTCAATTTAATGCATTTTTAGTGCATTACAATTTCGGATTGTTACACCGAGGGTTTTGTTAGTCTAGAGAATTCTGGAAATGTTTGCAAGCTTCAAAGATCCATTTATGGATTGAAGCAAGCATCTAGGAGTTGAAATCTTTGTTTTGATGAAGCAATCAAAGAGTTTGGTTTCATTAAAAATGAAGATGAGCCTTGTGTTTACAAGAAGGTTAGTGGGAGCACAATAGTCTTTCTAGTGCTATATATTGATGACATATTACTCATTGTAAACAATATCCCTACTCTACAAAATGTTAAATCATGGTTAGGAAATTGTTTCTCAATGAAAGACTTAGGTGAAGCTGCCTATATTCTAGGCATTAAGATCTATAGGGATAAATCTAAGAGGCTTATTGGCTTAAGTCAGAGTACATACATTGACAAGGTATTGAATAAGTTTAGAATGCAAGATTCCAAGAGGGGATTCTTGCCAATGTCATATGGAATTAGTCTTAGCAAGACTCAATGTCCGATGATACAAGATGAGCGAGACCGCATGAATAAGATTCCATATGCTTCTGCCATTGGATTTATCATATATGCAATGTTATGTAGTCGACCTGATGTCTCATATGCCTTAAGCATAACCAGTAGATACCAATTAGATCTAGGTGAAAGTCACTGGACAACAGTCAAGAATATGCTTAAATATTTGAGAAGAACTAAGGATGCATTCTTGCTGTATGGAGGAAAGGAAGATGAGCTTGTTGTAAGTGGTTACACAGATGCTAGCTTCCAGTCCGACAAGGATGACTTTTGATTGCAATCAAGTTATATGTTCTATTTGAATGGAGGTGCAGCGAGCTAGAGAAGTTCAAAGCAAGACACCGTTGTTGATTCTACAACAGAAGCTAAGTATATAGCCGTCTCAGAAGTAGCTAAGGAAGCAGTTTGGATCAAAAAGTTTATTATTGGTTTAGGTGTTGTTCCTAATATATCAAATCCAGTAGACTTGTATTGTGATAATAACGGGGCCATAGCATGGGCTAAGGAACCTAGATCACATCAGCGATCCAAACATATACTCAGGCGTTATCATCTCATTCGAGAAATCATTGAGAGACGAGACGTGAAGATATGCCGAATACTTAGAAATGACAATGTTGCCGATCTATTCACTAAGCCTATTCCACAACCTAAGCATGAGAGTCATACTAGGTCAATGGGTATTAGATACAATATTGATAGGGCCTAGTGCAAGTGGGAGATTGTTAGTGATGTGCCGTAGGCCAATTATGTAATGACCACATATTAACTTCATTACATTTGCATTTTATTAATAAAGAGGCATTTTCGTTACTGCTTTTGATTCTAATTCTATGAATAGTTAATTCTGCCTAAGGTCATTAAGTATGTGACTCGATAGTAAAACTCTTAGGTGAAAATTGAATTATATTCTAAATTATCCCTGGTTGGTCATTATTATTGGGATAATAATGAATGAAGACTAGTACGAAGTTTGACTGATGATTATGTTTTACTAATCATGTGTATGAGATACTAAGTCAACTCCTAGATATACATTTGAGAAATGATGTATTGAATCGACCCGCTATGAGAATACTACATGGATAATTGTCATAAGTGATTCTCATCACAATAGTATTATCCTAGTCCTCTGACCTGAAAACACCATTGTTTCCTACATGACAAGTTCTATATTTTGACACATTCTAATATTATCTTTAACAGGGTTGTTGAGGGTGAGCTCAGCGCCACCACCGAGGAGCCGAACTCCAGGTGGTCGGCCACCTAGCTCGACAAAGGTTCGTAGAGCTCATAACTGACCCCGATTATGCTCGGTGCATTGTCCGAGGTGCTTGTCAAGGCTCCTTCGAGCCGCACCTTACAAGGGTGCCTCCTTGGACTTAACATCAGCTTGGGTCAGACCATCGTCATTCTCAAGTAGGTTGCTACTCACTATCACTGGCCCACAAGTGGCAAGTAACTCACCGTCGGATGCGAGCTCATCCATCGACGGAAGGATGCGACACTTGTCACTTGCCGTCTGACACGCCATGATGTGACACCCAGGTTGTGGGCAAAACTCTTCTAACACCCAGTCCTAGTGGTAACCTATAAATAGGATGCATTTATTGCATTCGGGCAAGCAAGCTCCTTCCCAACTAACTTGTTCTCGACCTCTGCTGAGCACCCCTTGCCTTGAGCATCGGAGAGCCCTTGTCTTGTTTACTGACTAACCCACCTTCGAGGCGTCCCTCTTCTCATTGCAGGTTGACCGATCTAGGCAGAGGCGAATAGGGAAGAGCTGAGCACCATGCGCAGCCGCACGTGGTGTTGGTACGATGCCGAAACACGGTAACCTGCTGTTGAGGGTGAGCTTGGCACCACCACCGAGGAGCCAAACTCTAGGTGGTCGGCCACCTAGCTCGGCAAAGGTTTGTGGAGCTCATAACTGACCCCAATTACCCTCGATGCATTGTCGAAGGTGCTCCTCAGGGCTCCTTCAGGCCGCACCTTTCCAGGGTGCCTCCTCGGACTTAACATTAGCTCGGGTCGGACCATCATCATTCTTAAGTAGGTTGCTACTCGCTATCACTAGCCCACAAGTGGCAAATTACTCACCGTCGAATGCAAGCTCATCCACAGGCTGAGGGATGTGACACTTGTCACTTGTCGTCTGACATGCCATGATGTGACACCCGGGTTGTGGGCAAAACCTACCTAACACCCTGTCTAAGTGGTAACCTATAAATAGGATGCATTTATTACATTCGGGCAAGCAAGCTCCTTCCCAACTAACTTGTTCCCGACGTCTGCCGAGCACCCCTTGCCTTGAGTATCGAAGAGCCCTTGTCTTGTTTACTGACTAACCCGCCTCTGAGGCATCCCTCCTCTCGTTGTAGGTCGACCAATCCAGCCAGAGGCGAACAGGGAAGAGCTGAGCATCGTGCGCAGCCACACGTAGCATTGGTACAACATCAGAACACGATAAGCATCAACATTTTGGCGCTAGAAGGAGGGCCACTTGCGCCTTTCAAATTAAATATCAACCACAGACACTCCTCAGTTCACAATGGTGACTCGAGGCAACACCCGGGATGATGCTGCCCGACAGAAGGGGTCGGGAGACCAACAAAACCATCCTCAGAACACCAATAGGCCAAGGGGCCGCCCACGAGCTATAATATCCTGGTCTGGTGGCCAGGGGAGCGCGGCGCGAGCTGAGCAAGCACCAGACCCGATCACACAGGACCCCATCCAGGAGCTTACTAATGCTGTCTGGATACTCACCCAACAGCTTGCCCAGCAAGCGCAGTACCAGGCTGTTCTCGGGCTCCTTCCCCCAACCTCGGCTGACCAGGCTGGAGGTCGAGTAGGATGGGAGATTGGCCCCACTAATGAAGCAAAATTCAGACACACACGAAGCTCCGCACGAGCAATCTCGGCCAACAACAGACTTGTCTAGGAGGGCCGAATTGATCCACAAACGACGCGGCCTCTGTCACCCCAAGGTTCCCGAGCCTCTATTTGTAATAGACTCGAGCGTCGAGGAATACCAAGAGGCCAGGAACCCAAAGTTGGCGATCGAGTTGAGGGTGGGTCACCCTATAGGGTCGAACTGCCTGAGGACACGAACAGTCATTAGCTTTGGGACCTACAGCACCAGATCAATGAAATCTGCAATAACCGGTTTGGCCTGAGAGACGCGGGAGCCTTAGATCCTCCATTCCCGGACACGATCATGCGCCCCCCTATGCCACCCAAGTTCAAAGTCCCACAAATCAAGGCCTACGATGGGACCACAGATGCCAACGAACACGTCGAGCTGTTCCAGGGACATATGCTTCTCTAGAATGCTAGCGACGTAGCGATGTGCAAGGCTTTTTCGCTAACCCTTACAAGACCAGCTCAGCAATGGTTCAGATGGCTCGAGCCGAAGTCTATCTCTTTTTTTTAGCGGCTCGTCGATGCCTTCTCAGTAGTGTTCTCGACCATAAAGACAAGAAGAAAGGAAATAACGTACCTGTAAGCTGTTAAGCAAAGGGACGATAGCATCCAAGATTATATAAACAGGTTTACTCGAGCAGTGCTTGAGGTCAAGCATGTCGAAGACGAGACCCTCAAGCACATTTTCATTTGAGGCCTCCGAGACAAAAAGCTTACCTGGTCCCTGGCATTTAAGCAGCCAAGCACTTTTTCACAAATGCTCGGCTATGCCCAGAGACACGCTGATGCTGCGGAGTATATGATGAGTCGCAAAGAAGAGGCCTGCACGAGCGGTATGAAGAAAAACAAGAAGCAAAAGGCTGTCGACCAGGTGGCTACCGAGAAGACTAAGAAACCAAAGAAGGATAAGTCCGAGAAGCCGAAGACTCCAACCAGGAAATTCCAAAGCTACACCCCACAAGTGGCAACAATCAACGAGGTGTATGCCTAGGTGAGCGGGAAGAATCTATTGGTTCCCCCGCCCAAGCTAAAGGGCAGCAGGGTGAAGTGAGATTAGGCAAAATACTATGAGTTCCACAAGGATGTGGGACACACCACTCGAGAATGCATACAGCTTAAGGACCAGATTGAGCGCCTGGTCCGAGGTGGCCATCTAAGGGAGTTCGTTGAGCGGGTCATAACGCCAGCCACCAACGTCGGTAGAAATGGATTGTCGAGCTGAGACGCTCAGGATTGCCAACGTAACGAGGGTGGGAATGCCTCGAAACCCCTGAACATCGTTCACACGATCTTCGAAGCGCCTGTTACCAGGGACACCTCGAGTAGTTGGCGAACGTATGTCCTAGAAGCTCGGCTAGTGGAGCG